>SKCR01040162.1:0-109233 GCA_019454045.1 Zanthoxylum bungeanum
TTCTGATATAGCTTTAGAACAAAAATATTACTCTCTTTTCAAATGCACTTATGAATATTGTGGGCACAATAATTTGATTAATACCTTGTTGGTTGTGTATATGGAGAATGGTAAAAATAATCGGAGAATTCACTTATTTGGTAACTTAGAAAGAAAGAAAACAACTACTAACTTGGATAAGAAGTTTCATATGTTTAGTTACTAACTTGTTTATTTTATTTTCTTTTGTATTTTTGTTTTTCTGTGTATTTCATTGACTTTTGTGGGTATCGTCACTGTAAGCCCTCACGAGACTACAACTCGTCCACTAGGGACACCTAGGGGTTTCAATGCTTATTGCATACGCTAAATGCAACCGTGATCCCTACGAAAATGGCTTAGTTTAATTTTATTTTAAAGTTATTTATTGTATTTTATTTTATTGTTTTGCTCAAGGACTAGTAAAATATTAGGTTTGGGGGTGTGATAAGCGGAAAATATATCAATATTTACTGCCCCTTTTACTTAATATTTTATATAATTTCTAGAGTTTTATGAATATTTTGATGTGTTTTAGTTTATTTTGCAGATAAAATAAAATCGGGACTCAACGGAATCAATTAGGACGAAATATGGAACAAATAATGGCAAAAATTGGACTCGACATTTGGATTTTGGAGGTTGGAAACTTGAAATGGCATTCTAATGAAGTACAATTTCGGAAATTTCAGCTTTGCGTAAGTTTCGTATTTTGGCTATAACGTTCTACTCCGGTATCGGATTGAGGTGATTCAAGTTCCAAATTAAAGAAGCCTCAAAGACCTACAACTTTGCCGCTCGTAATAATTTCGAATTATGAAGTTTTCATGACTGAAATTGATAAAACATCCGGAAGTGTGTGATGTGTAATTATTAAAGTCATTTTAAAAACAAAAAATAAAAAAATAAAGAACAAAATGAAAATTGTCAAATCATTTGTAAATTTCATACTTTCCTTGGTTTCTTGAATAGGAATTAAGGATTGCATCTTGTGTGTTTTATTTAGTAGTTTTGTAATGTATTTTTATTTATATTTTTTGTAGTAATAATAGTTTGAGTATTGTTATTTTCTTTTATGTTTAGTAATTAATTTCCGATGGGAGAAGGGTGAAACCTTTAATATGATAAGGTAGATAAATCTCACTTAATTTATAATATGGAAATTGAAATCTAATAATATGAATTAATGTTGTACCGCCTACATCGCTGGTTTTATTTATTTGACATAATGTGACACTGCCTATATGGTCGGTCTTTAGGTGACAGATGATTACTGCCTATATGGCGGGTTTATGGACAAATAATAGCACCGTATTTATGGCTGGTTTGACTTAAATGGGTAACACTGAAAATTTATATATTATAATAAAGTGAGATTTCTACATTTGAAATATTAAAGGTGGATCCTCTAACCCCCAATATTTTATTTTTATTCTAGGGAAGTGATGAAACACAATATCCAAGAGTTTAATAATTGATTTGATTATTATGGGTAATGTTTTGGTTTGTTTATTGAATCTTAAGCTTAATGCTTCGTGTTAACTGGTCATTAATAAGATTGATGTGGTAAACTTAAAATGAACTTGATGAAGGGATTTTAGGTTTTAGCCTTAGATTCAATAGTTCACGATCTCACCTTAGGGCATGGTGACCCTTAGGTAGATTTCCTTCCAGGGTAGACATATACCTGTCGGGCGGGGGTAGCCACAATTGGAACTTGAACTTAATGAATTTAGATAATGTGGTTAACATAGACATATGATTAATTGAGTTATATTGGGAGTTTGCATCTGACTTCGAAAGAGGCTTTTGCATATCTTCGTGTTCTAGGTTAGCAAACTGATTTATTACACATATATAATAGAGTATAAGAATTACAACCCTAGATATTTGTGTCTTTTGTTTATTTTCCTTAGTATTTTCTTTTGTGTTTTTATTTATTTATTTATTTAGAAAATCCACATTCAACCAACCAATCAAGCAGTCATTCTCTTCTCCCTTTAATTAAATACATGTAAATAAATAGAATCAATAATTAATAACAACAGTAGAAATTAAGTCCTCGTGTGATCAATATTTTTATACTACTTGAGCGATATGTGCACTTGTGTTACGTGTGTGATTTCACCGATCAATAGCCCACCAGGAACTCCTTAATAAAATGGTGTGTCTGAGCAGAGAAATCGTACTTTAATGGATATAGTCTGATCTATGATGAGCTATACAGATATTCCATATTAGCTTTGGGTTACCCTTTATTTACTGCTGCCCACATACTTAATATAGTTCCATCAAAAGCTATTTCTAGGACCCCATATTAGATATGGTATGATAAAAATCCAAGTCTTAGATATTTAAAGATTTATAGTTGTCATGCATACTTTAGAGTTGTGCAGCAGGATAAACTAGAACCCATGGGGTATAAATATAGGTTCGTTGGATATCCTGAAAATTCTTTTAGATATCAATTCTACGATTATGAGCAACAAAATGTATTTGTTACTCATTTTGCCATTTTTCTTGAAAAGAAATTTTTGAGAGAGTGGAAATCGTAGAAAGATTGAACTCGATGAGTTTGATCCAAGTTGAGTTCTTATGCAAAAACTGGATGGGCAAAGCATGTCCGGCCGGATGTGTAGGTGTATCCGGCCGGAGGCGATGGTTATGTCTGGCCGGACTTAAAAGTTTATATTTGTCCGGATGTTTATGGTTTCTCTCTAGTATTAGACCTTACAATCTTCCTTAACTTTCATGTAGTGCCCTACATGAGACTCATCATCAGGTCATGTAAAAATGTAATGCCTACACCTAGCTTATGAAAGCCTAGCCTACACCTAGCTAGGACTTATAACAAGTCTGACACGATATACAATACACCAAGAGGTCCTAAGCACATGCGTAACTAACAGTACTAATAAAACAATGATAGCATAATGATAATAGAGTACGATGCAATAAGGAAAAAATAGAGATAAGGAAATAAATAAACTGGTGCGTATCAGTCTGGCTTCGGAGAAGCCTTACCGATTTTTCATGCGCAATATATATGTCTAGCCGGACTTATTGCAAGTCTAGTCGAATATGCATCGTAAAAACATAGGCCCATGAAATCACAGAATCATGCACGGACAATAATGGTGATAAAGTGATTACAGAATACATAATAAGGTAAACTAATTGGATATTTATAGTAGTAATAAAATGAACATCATTTTGTAGAAGACTAGCCTTGCGTATAGTCATTCTCAGTGGTACGTGGAATTTTATCCCGAGTACAAATCATTTACCATCCATTCAGAATCGGCAATGAAATTTATGTCCGGATTTCTATCCTATATACTAAAATGGGACATAAGGCCAGATCTACATATCTCATGAATGTCTGGCTATACATGTAATGTGTCTGGCATGATATTCCTTTACAGATCATAACAGGCAACACAATAGGCGTGTATAAAATAACTAAACGAAGTAAATAACATGCATAAAAAAATAATGGCTAGTGTAACAAAAAATAACTAAGCATGTAATAAGCTAAATGAGGTAGTATTGTGGCCGTGTATTTGTATCGATTGGCCATATATATTTCGTGATTTTGAATGTCTGGCCGAACGTGATACACTTCTGGCCGGAGATACTGTATTGCAACATGAATTAAATATGCAGAAAAAAAGTCAGGGTGCCCTCAGGTCGTAAGTTTATGGCAGCTTGGCTCAGGAAGTACCTTCTGAATGTTGAATGGTTGCTTGGTTGCCTGTCTGAGAGTGGAACTCCAGAGATGCGTCATAAATTTTGATTGAGTTGTAAAGTTTGAGTAACTTGATATAGATTACGGGTTTTAGGTCAGTAGAAGGGAGATTCCAAAATGTCTAGCTCAATGGGGCAAGCCCATTTTTTATAGTGTTAGAAGGGTTTGAGAATGGAATGGGAGACAAAAATTCTCCCATATCTCTACCTTGTCTGGAGTGATTGCCAAGATAATGAGTGATTACCAATCTGCTACGTCAGTTACATATCAATATATATCCGGACGGATGTATATTTTGAGATAAAATTTCGGTTGGACATTAATCAGTTTGTGATTCCAGTTATTTGAGATTCGCACGTACGCTGACAGTTTGATATATGTTCGGCCAGAAGTTTAATTTGAATTCATGTCTGGCTAGACATAATCAGATCTCTTGACTTCAGTGATTAACAATTTGTTCATTCAATGACAACTGTAATTTATTTTGCCAGATTTAGGGTTTCCAGGTTATGTCCAGCCAGATTTTATGGTCTGAAAGAAGTCTAGCCGGACATAGGTGATGTTCGGCTTAGGTTTTGGTTTTTTTTTTTCTAAATTCTATGGAGTTCTTCTTTCCTAACATTCAACCTCGTGACTTTCCGTACTTTCGAATGGTACGATACTCATAATTAAGCTATACGTTAAAAAATATGTCTACGCACCCTAAAATTGGACAACCTGGAATGCGGTCCAACACCAAAATGACCTATAATGAACATCAGATTTTCAAAAAGGATCTCCAGTCCACCCAAGACATATCAATTATCAACATCAATACTCAAGGGCTTTGTGCCCACAATTACACGTGCAAATCAAAACTTTTATTTATATATATTTTACTATGTGTATTTCACGATCCAAACATAAACAAAACAAATATACTTCTATACACATAAACATTCCCCATGACTATAGAGTTGGCGACTGCAACATGAGTGATCCATATCTCAAGCATACCATCCAAAGCTTGATGGCTGACCGATCTGGTTACTAACCTGTGAAACTAGCAAATTATTGTGGTGTGAGTTATACAACTTATTAAGTAACTACAGACGTACTATGAAAGTAAGAATAATTTGAAAATAGTACTCTACAATATTTATGCGTATATGGTTATCTATCATAAAGCCTTTAAACTTCATTCTATTCTTTACAATTCTAAATACAAAATTTTCAGAAAATACTTACATAAATCAATCCAAAAACTGAGTTTATGATGCATACCAAATACAAAAACGAAACTTTATCCAAACAGTAATGTCCAAAATACTTATATTCTGAAATTTAATTTTTTGATCAAATACCCAAAAATGAAGCATATTTGAAATATCATCAAATCGAAAAGTTTAAAATTTAATTTAATATCAGGTCGAGCATAAATCTATTATACGAATAACATTTCCAATGATACAAAACCATATCATATCTACATACTTAGAAGTTTACCTTGTACATGTTTCTAAATTTTCTTCATTATAAACATATCATAACCGAAAAAAACAACCAAATATACCAATATACATATATATACATGTCAACGACGAATGAGAAAACAACCCAAGCATGCTTGCACAAACCCTACACCGATACAATAAAAAAAACTCATACGGGACTAATTACCTATTTTAGAATAGTTATGAGATGAATTCTGTCTGAACGAATACCCCAACCAAAACTCATAGGTCACGGTTTGAATCGCCAACCGAACTAACTACACACACATAACCAATGCTAATGTCATATGATCAATCTCATCCATCAATAGAAATAGAGAACCTAATGTAGATTATATACTATCAATCACATTCATCATCATAAACGGAAACATAATACTAATTCTTTACAGGCAATCATATTCGTTATCAGAAGTGGAAGACATAATACTCATTCTTTATAGGAAATCACTCCTTATAAAAAAACGGAAGACATAATACGCATTCTTTATAGCAATCATATTGATTATCAGAAATAGAAGACATAATATAGATTTTTTACAATTGATCTCATTCGTTATTAGAAACAGAAATTACGATATAAATTCCATGCAATCAACTCATACATCATCAGAAACCAAAATACAAGGTAGTTACTTTAAAAACCCAACTTAATCAAAAAAAAATCTTTCATAAAACAAAAGTTTCCAAAATCAAACTAATCATACGTTCATTGTTCGAATCATGTGCCCTGATCGGATAATATATGAATACATGACCATTCCGATAAAGGGTAATGGGTCAGCCATTTTCAGATGGACAAAACTATATACAAGTACCACAGTGGGTCAAAATCATTAAAACAAATAAAATATTGTACGAGCACATTGGCGGTTGTTAGTGTCCTAGACATGCCACGGGATCTCTAAGCGTGATTATTGTGTGAATATTACAAGATAAGTTGCGGAAATTACTTACATTGCTCGGTAGAGAAGTTCGAAATTTTTCATCGGATCTAGAAGCTCCAAGCTTTCTTTGTTGTTTCAAACTCATGGGTGTGTTTCCCTATCACCTTCCGTTAACTCTCAAAGTGCTAGTAATGTTGAATTTTTGCAACAATAATTCAAGAACAAGAGGAAAAGTGTTCGTCAATTGGAGAGAAAAAGAGGGAGAGAGTGAATAGTAATGGTTTCCAAAACAAGTGTGTGTTATATATGGTTTCAAAAACCATGTTGGTTAAAGGCAAGTGGTTTTGTAAAAAACCATTTACGTTTTTGCCAACTACCAACATCACCTTTGACAAGTGATGTGAGTGGTGGGTCCCACCCAATTAAATTCAAAATTCAAGTGGGATTAGACAATACACTTCGAGCTCGGTTACGTTTAATCCGATTAAACTAAATTTCCGTCGCGACGTAATTAAATCTAATTTAATAAACTAATAATATCTTGCAAAATTATTACGGAAGTTGCTTACGAATTAATTCCAAATTAATTCGTTCGCTTGAATTAAAATCCAATTTTAATTCTGTATTGAAATCCAATATATATTATTTTAGCCCAAATAAATAAATTAAATAGAAAAATCCAATTTAACTATTAAATTTATTTTACCGATTAATTCCAAATTAATTGCGTTCTCTATTCTTCACGAATTAATCTGAGATTAATTCAAGACACAATTAATCCCAAATTAATTTTCTCTCTGTTAATTAATCCCAGATTAAGTTTCTCTCTCATAATTAATCCCAGATTAATTTTCTGTTCGAGTCAAATCTCATCGGTGAATCTTTGGGAAGCGACCCAAGAGATCCCTGGATATATTGGCAGTAAATCCGGTTGTCGGACTATCTGAACACGTGCGTACTCCGTACCACGTTCTTACCCATTTACAAGACATGGTTGGCTTCTAGCAAAACACTGTGCCTACCTAATTCTCCAGAAATATTCAACGAAGAATATGTAATCTTTATCAAGCGTAGTATACAGTGTATTGCGTATTGCGATCCAGTATCTGATGTCACATGCTAGGCCTGGGGCTGGAATTGTGCATGTCCCGTATGAAGCATATATCGGATCACTAGAAACTAGTCTCTGTAATCGGATAATCATGACCTAGTCATACTATCCTGATAACTGCAACATTTAAGAGTACCAGTTCTGTATCCCTGCGTGATCATCATCTCCATATGACTGAAGTGATACTTCCATCTTGACATAACACCCAGTACACTTCGATTCTCAGTATACCCAGAAGAGTCGTACACAGAACCTGTTAAAGCTCCGGATGACCAAAACCAAAGTATATTGATTGTCGTAAGTATTAGCGATGCAAGTCTCAGGTTAAGACCACATACACCTACCCTGATTCGGATTCCCATAGACACATAGTCATACTACCAATGGGATTCCGAGGTGTCTATCCAGAGCGAAGCTGTTCCCGGTCCAACGGCTAACAGAATCTCCTATCACACTTGCATAAGTATCCAATACTTAAATATATGAGAACTATATCGTTAAGCTTCGATAACGCGCAAAAGTGTAATACTAGCCTATTCCGTATTATCGATGTACAGTCTCAGTAATACTATGACTATGGATATTTAATGATTAAACCTTTCGTGGATTAATATTGTCTCATATCTTATTAATTCGGTACTAATCATATGGATTTTTATCATTTATATATCCAAGTAATCCAATTACAAAATGATAAAAGAGCAATTTCTTTTGTCACATAGTTAATTTGTACAAAGAACACCATGTCTTTTACAAATAGTGATGTTATGGGTCATAATTGTCCAACAATCTCCCACTTGGCCTATAGCCAATCACTCAAGTGTCCAACACCTGAACTATGTACGGGTCGCTCAAGCTTATACTGAGATATCGCTTTCGCTAGCGGATATGCTAGGTTATCATCTGAAATGATCTTTTGATCTTGACATCGCCACGATGTATGATCTCACGGATCAGATGAAACCGTCGAAGTACATACTTGGATCATTGATGAGATCGTAATTCTTTAGCATTTGTTGTAGCATAGCTCAGCTGCTAACAGAACTACTCCTAATCCAATTAGGAATTTTATAGATCCAAAATGCTTCTTTTGCTACCTCAGCCGCAACAATGTATTCCGTTTTTGTTGTTGAATCGGCAACAGTATCTTGCTTGGAAGATTTCCAGCTCACTGTTCCATTGTTCAAACAAATTATGTACCCTTATCACGATAAACAGTCGTCTTTATCTGTTTGGAAACTTGCATTGGTGAACCCAGTCACCTCAAGTTCTCCTTCCCCATTAACTAAGAAGGCATCTTTAGTTCCTCTAAGATACTTAAGGATGTTCTTAACATCAATCCAGTGACCATCACCTGGATCGGCCTGATTGTGACTACATATGCTCAAAGCCTATAAGACATCAGGTTGTGTACATATCATGGCATACATGATCGATCCGACTACAGAAGTGAACGGGATCCGATTCATTGAATTTCTCTCATCTTGAGTTTTAGGACACATGTCCTTAGATAGAGAGATGCCATGTGTTAATGTACGAGTTCTCGGAGAGTGCCAACAACTTTTAGATCTATCCTAGTAGATCCTTATTCCTAGAATAAAGGATGCCTCTCCCAAGAATTTCATGGAGAATTTTAATGAAAGCCAAGCTTTCACCGATTGTTGTATGGGAATGTCATTGCTAAGAAGCAATACATCATCAACATATAGGACAATCATTGTCAGTGCGCTCCCACTAAACTTCTTATATACACAAGAATCATCTCCGTTTTGAATGAAACCATATACCATAATGATCTCATCAAAACGTTGGTTCCAAGAACGCAATGCTTGCTTCAATCCATAAATGGATCGATTTAACTTGCAAACCTTGTTTGCATGTTTTGGTATGACAAAACCGTCAGGGTGTTGTATATGAACATCCTCCAAAAGGTTTCCGTTAAGGAAAGCAGTTTTGATGTCCATCTGCCATATTTCATAATCGAAATATGCAGCAATAGCGAGCATTATCCGAATGGATTTAATCATGGCAACGGGTAAAAGGTTTCGTCGTAATCGACACCATGTTGATGACGATACCCTTTCGCTACAAGCCTAACTTTGTACGTTTGTATGTTGCCATCCAAGTATGTCTTCACCATGAAGACTCATTTGCTACCAATAGGCACAATGCCTTCTGTTACATCAACTAGTGTCCAAACTTGGTTGTATACATGGAATCCATTTCGGACTTCATGGCACATTGCCATATAGCGGAGTCGATACCTTGTATCGCTACCTCATACGTAACTGGTTTATTATCCTCAATAAGATTAATATATACATGAGGTGAGATCAGAAACACATACCTTTTAGGTCATTTTCTGACTCTCTCCGACCTACGCGGTTCTTGTGTATTAGAAGATTGTGGAACAGTCTCATCCCTGATGAACTGTTCGTGTTCCGTGAGGGGATCGGTGTCAGGAATAGTATCACTCTGATTTTCATCGAGTTCTACTTTCCTCCCACTTACCACTGCATTTAGGAATTCCTCTAAGGAAAACCGCATGGAGAGCAATAAATATTTTGTTCTCTTATGGGTTGTGGAAATTACATCCTTTGGTTTCCCTAGGATGACCAATTACAAATAGGTACTTATCCGATTTGGGTTTTAGTTTGGTACCATCCAAATGTTTAAAATATGCCCAGCATCCCCAAATCTTCAGGAATGAGAAACTCGGTTTCTATCCAGTCCATATTCCCTATGGAGTCTGTCCAACAGACTTTGACGGAACCTTATTCAAAATAAGTATTGCACTGTTCAATGCGTATCCCCTAAAGGAAATTGATAGCTCAGTGCGACTCATTATTGACCTTACCATGTCCAACAAAGTTTGGTTTCTCCATTCGGACACACCACTCAATTGAGGTGTTCCAGGAGGAGTCCACTGTGAAAGAATACCATACTCTTTCAAGTAATCTTGAAACTCATTGCTTAAGTATTCTACACCACGGTCCAACCGTAATATTTTAATATTTTTGCCAGTCTATTTTTCTACTTCGTGTCGAAACACTTTGAATTTATCAAAAGTTTCCGACTTGTGTTTGACAAGATACACATAACCATAACGCGATGCAACAACCATAAGGTTACGAAGTATTCATAACCACCTCTAGCCTGGCTAGATATGGGCCCACACACGTCACTATGATCGAACGCTAACAGCTCAGTGGCACTTACACCATTACAACTAAAAGGTGTTTTAGTCATCTTGCCTAATAAATAAGATTCGTAGACGTCATATGATTTATGATCAAATCTTTACATGTATCCATTCTTCAAAAGAGTGGATATACGAGTCTTGTTAATGCGTCCCAGACGACAATGCCACAAATAAGTCTAATCTGATTTACTCAGTTTGAGCCTTTTGTTTGTCATGTTATATGTTTGAGATTCATTTATATTCGAAATATAAATATTGTTATTCACATCAAATGTGTATATCTCTAAATCATCATTATAAACAAAACACCCAGTGTTCTGGAACATAAAGGTATACCTGCAACGGGTTAAACTAGATATAAAGATAATATTTCTAGTCAAACTAGGTACATTATAACAGTTTCCTAATTTAAGTACATGCCCAAATGGCAGTTCCAAAACTTAAGTTCCCATAGCCAAAACAGCGACTCTCGTCCCGTTTTTGACTCGCAGGTCGATCTCATCTGAATCCAGTCTCCTGCTAATCAGCAGATCCCGCACATCAGTACATATGTATGTACCACATCCAGTATCAAAATCCAATTTTTTTAAAACCAGTAGTGGACACGTTTATTACAATAACAAATATACCTGAAGTCGGAGCCTTGCTCGCCTTCACTTCCTTCATGTTTGCCTTGTCCATACGGCAGTCATGCTTTCAGTTACCCCATTTGCCACAGTTTAGGCAGACATCTTGGGATATGTCATTTGTCTTCCCAGAAGACTGTGACGATTTTTCCTTTACCTTTTTTCTTCACACCCCCAGAAGCCTTCGGCCAAGCCTTGGCCTTCTGGGATGTCGAAGTAAGATGCGCCTTGTGCTTCTTACCCTTTTGGAAGCTCTAGCTCTACCTCCTTGAGCATAGCCATTAACTCTCCAATAGTTTTCTCTTGGTTCATGATGAACTCGCCCCAACATTCGGGCAGAGACTGTAAGATAAAATCTATGGAAGTCTCGGCCTCGTAGGTAATGCCCAGCTAACCTAGTTGTTCGATGTCAGCAATCATCTACGACATCTAGTGCTCGACAGATGTACCCTCTGACATACGCGAGCGAAAGAGCTTCTTTTGCAATTCTTACTTCTAAGATCTAAGGTTAGATCTATGAAGATCCTTTAATTTCAACATCATGGTACAATGATCTAATCCTTAGTTCTGACGACAAAATTAAGGAGTCATTGCGGCAAGCATAACAGATTGAGCATTAAAGTTATCATCACGATGAGTCTTCCTAAGCTCGTGCTCTACTATTTGCTCAACTCCGGGCTCAGGGCCCGAGAGGTTTCTCTATCCAATAGAGTAACATTTCTCAGCTCCCAGGACTATCCTGAGATTCATTTCCCAATCTGGAAAATTTACGCTGTTAAAGACATTTTCACCCAGGATTATGTCCCTTAAAGCTAATCTTTCCAGCCATCTCGATTGCAATAGTCCAACTATCCATTCAACGATTTTTGGTATACTCAAAATGTAATGGTTACTATAGTTCAACTATATAACCAACTACAAGTGGAGTAGTATTTTAAGTACAGTCCAACTATTCATAGAAAGCAATAAAAGATATTAGTCCAACGAATATGTATTTATAACAACGATAAATAATTAAAAGAGCATGTGTAAGCAAGTATTAAACGAAATTGCAAATTTAATACTAGTCACCCACTACTTTTCGGCGAGCCTCTAACCCTCTGTGGAGTACTCGGGAAACCCAGTTTCCTAGTGGGCTAGGATCCCGTTAAATAACACACAACCTTGACTTTGGCCAAAAAGTTGTATGAAACTTAACTAGGTAGATCTCTAAGATCAATTGGATCACATCCAATTCCTAGATCCGGTAGGTGGACCTCCAAGTCCGAGATATATATCCAATATATATTTCCTAACATTTTCCTCTGAATCAACTAAGCCTTGGCTTTGGCTCAACAAACCTAATGATTTCAGTTAAGCGTGACCCATTGACAGTGGGAAAGCTTCGTAATCCACGTCGATTAACTAGAAGTGACCTTGACTTTGGCCAACAAGTCTCAACCGCCCAAGACATGTGATATAGAACAAAGCTTTCGTTATTCAAACACATTCGCGATGGACATTGATCTTGACTTTGGCCAAAAAAACCAATGCCAATCTTGGATCTTGAGAAAGAACCACTCAATGGAAGGAAAACGCTTAATATTTGATGAGGGTTTTTCGCGTAAATTGGAAACCAATTTATTATCTTTGATTATGTCTCATCATACACCCTTAAACATGCATTCTAAAAGCATAATACGGCGCGAATAAAATAATAATGATATGCGGATAGATATATAACAATTTGTTCCTAGAACAAATCTATCTTTTTTCTCTCTCCCGCTAGCAATATTCATACTTCTACCCAATTACATAATACATTAAAGAAACTTCATTTACATTGAGGGGAATTGGTGAGAAGAGAAATACGAAGAGTAAAGAGATAACAGGCTGGACACGCAAGTCCAATTTAATAAATTCTAAATTTATTACAACAATTTCCAAAATTGCCCTCACCCTTCTAATATCCATCCTATATAAATTATTCATACAAATACATCCAAGTATTCACACAAAGTATGTTATTCAATCAATCTAATCCAATTAATTAATCTTTGAATTAATGATCATCCAATGTTCAAACAACGATTTGATTTGCGCGAGTCCAACTCGTTTAAGAATAAATACTCAAAGTACGTATTCTTGAATTATATCGAACTACAATTTTAAATCCAATTTAAATTGTATCCAATACTAATTCATATTTAATTCCAAATTAAATAATTATACTTTTAATGGCGCCTTTTAGACTTGGATTCCAAATCCAATCTTAATGGGTCTCAAAGGCCCAATTAGTATCCAATACTATTTAATTAAAGTCTAATGGGCTTTCAATTAATTCTTTAGGCATGGGCTTTGGCCATTATGGATCAAACCTAAGATGCCAAGGCCCAAATAGAAATCACCCTATGCCAAAAATCAATTTAGGCCCATTAGGCCCAATTAAATTTTTAAAGGCCCAATAGTAATATTTGGATTTTATGAAAATGGTTTTAGGTCCAATTGGATCAAACCCAATTGTCCAAAACCAAACTTGGCCCAACCAAGCCCATTAAGCCAAAATACAATAAATTAAATTAATACATAATTCCAAATTACATATTAATCCAATTCAAATGTAATTAACATAATCAATCAACTAATCTAATGTTTCCAAAACACTAATTAATCCAATTAATCATGCTCATTAATTCCAATTCATGTCCAACACAAATTGAAGCAAAATCAATTCTAAAATATGATTAGGCTCACGGTAATGGCAAATAAATTATCATGCAATTTGATTTCAATCTAATTAAATCAACATTTAACATACATTTCATGCCAACAACACATCCAATTGCTAATTTTCAAAAATCACCATGAGCACACACTAGGGTACATTTGGCCATGCTTGTGAATTTGAGGATTTTTTATCCAATCAATTTATCTCAAATCCAATGATGCACAAATCCAATTCATCATCATACAAACACAACCACACAATCATTTTAGGTAAATCAAGCTCCAAGTAAAAAAATCCCAAATCAAAGTCTATAAACCCTAGAATTCAAATCAAGCTAAGGATGACTCATGATACCATTGTTAGTGTCCTAGACAAGCCACAGGATCTCTAAGCGTGATTATTGTGTGAATATTAAAAGATAAGTTGCGGAAATTAATTACATTGCTCAGTAGAGAAGTTCGAAATTTCTCCTCGGATGTAGAAGCTCCAAGTATTCTTTGTTGCTCCAAACTCATATGTGAGTTTCCCTATCACCTTCCTTTAACTCTCAAAGTGCTATCAATGTTGAATTTTTGCAACAAAAATTCAAGAACAAGAGGAGGAGTGTTCGGCAATGTTGGACAATTATGACCCATAGCATCACTATTTGTACAGAACATGATGTTGTTGTACAAATTAATTATGTGACAAAAGAAATTGCTCTTTTATTATTTGTAATTGGATTACCACGATACATAAATGATAAAAGTCCATATGATTAGTTCAGGATTAATAAGATATGAGACAGTATTAATCCACTAAGTTTTAATCATTAAAATATCCATAGTCGTAGTATTATCGAGATTTGACATCGATAATGCGGAAGAGACTAGTATTGCACTTGTGCGCGTTGTGAGAGCATAACGGCATAGTTCTCATATATTTAAGTATTGGATACTTATGCAAGTGTGATAGGAGGTTGTGTTTAACCGATGGTACGGAAACAACTTCGCTCTGGATAAACCCCTCATAATTCCATTGGTAGTATGACTATGTGTCTATGGAAGTCCGAATCAGGGTAGGTGTATTTGGTCATAACCTGAGACTTGCATCGATAATACTTGCGACAATCAATATACTTTGGTTTTGGTCATCCAGGGCTTTAACAGGTTCTGTGTACGCCTCTTCTGGGTATATTGAGAATCGTAGTGTATTGGGTGTGATGTCAAGATGGAAGTATCACTCCAGTCATATGGAGATGATGATCACGCAGGATACGGAACTAGTACTCTTTAGTACTGCAGTCATCGGGATAATATGACTAGGTCATGATTATCCGATTATAGAGAGTAGTTACCAGAGATCTGACATATGATTTGTACGGGGCAGACATAATTCCAGCCCCAGGCCTAGCATGTTACATCCGATACTGGATCGCAATACGCAATACTACGTATACTACGCCTGATATAGATTATATATTCCATTAAGATTATTTCTGGAGAATTGGGTAGGCACGGTGTTTTGCTAGAAGACAACCATGTCTTGTAAATCGGTAAAAACGTAGTACTAGGTACGTACGTGTTCGGATAGTCTGATGACCGAATTTACTGCCAACATATCCAGGGATCTCATGGGTCGCTTCCCGAAGATTCACCGATGACGTATGACTCGAACATAATTAATCTATGATTAATTATAAGAGAGAGAAAATTAATCTGGGATTAATTACGGAGAATTTTATTTGGGATCAAATTCAATTAATAGAGAGAGAACGATTAATTTGGAATTAATCGATAAAATAATATATTCGATATATTAAACGAAATTAGATTTCGACGCGGAATTAAAATTGGATTTTAATTCGGGCAAACGAGATAATTTAGAATTAATTTGCTAGCGACGTGAATAGTAATTTTGCTAGTCATAATTATTTAATTAAATTTGATTTAATTACGTCGCAACGAAAAAATTCGTTAATTTGGAATTAGCGAACCCGAGCCCGGGATGTGTTGCGGGCCCACTCGGATTTTGATTCAAGTGGGGCCCACACAAGTCACATCACCTAGTCCATCTCATCTAATTTTGGTTGATGGAAGTGGTTGGGTTGTTGAAAACTTGTGAAACACACAAGCTTTAATTCATTGATGTGTGAAAGACCTTTTGCTAATTTTTGAAATTTGGTATTAGGTTACTTGATTTTTGAAATCAACACAACACACTCATCTCATTTTTTCTCTCCCTTACTCTCGGCATTGTGCCAATTTTTTTTTCTCTTCTCTTGGCTTGGCCGAGAGTCACACAAGGATAAGGAAACAATTTGTTGCAAATTTTTCCAAGTGCTAGCACACTAAAGAGATCATTCAAAGGTGATAGGGAAACCAATCCTTGAGCATGGAATCAACACTCAAAGCTTTGAGCTTGAAGATCCACACAAGGAGGGCTTGTCTGAAACTCAATGAGGAGAATTTTGTGTTCAACGCATCCAAAATCCGATCAAAGTGAGTATTTTCCGCTACTTTACTTTGTTGTACTCGCACATTTCATTGCTTAATTGATCTTGGTTTGACCTAGAAAACCCAACAATGGTATCAGAGCGGTTATTAAGCATGAAATTGAAATTTAGGGTTCTTAACTTTAATTTGGGTATTTTTGATTTGAGCATGTTTTATTCAAATTGTTTGTTTGAGCATGCTTATAATATGTTAACTTTGAGTTGTGCATGATCAATTTGAAGAAAAAAATTAATTGGATTAATTTTCCCCAAATTTGAGGCTTGGCCGAATATGGTTAGAACCCTAGGTCATGGTGATTTTTGAATTTTAGACAATTGGATATGTTTAAAATGCATGGGATATATTAGTTTGTGATTTAATTGGATTGAAATCAAAATTGATATAAAAAGTCTGTAATTGCCGTGAGCCTTGTAAGCATGTTGGGATTGATTTTGCTTCAATTGTGTTGGACATGAATTGAATTGAATAAAGCATGATTAATTAGTGTAATTGGTGTTTTGGAAACATTGATTTAACTAATTAATTATGGCTAATACACTTTAGTTAATTAAATTGTGAAATTTGGAATTTAGAATTTAATTAATTGGGCTAAATTTGGAATTGAGCTAATAAAGTTGTATTTGGGCTTAATGGGCTTGGTTGGGCCAAGTTTGGTTTAGGATAATTGGTTGGATCCAATTGGGCCTAAAACCATTTCCATAAAGTCCAAATATGATTAAATGGGCCTTAATAATTTAATTGGGCCTAAATTGATTTTTGGCAAAGGGTGATTCCTTATTGGGCTTTGGTTGCCAAAGTCCATGCCTTATAAATTAATTCAAAGCCTATTGGACTTTAATTAAATTGACATTGGATGTTAATTGTGATTTGAGACCCGTTAAGATTAGATTTAGAATCTAAGTCGCAAAGGCTCATTAATAAAGTGTAATTATTTAATTTGGAATTAAATAAAGAATTAGTATTGAATACAAATTAAATTGGATTTAATATTGTAGTTTGATATAATTCAAGAATACATACTTTGAGTACTTATTCTTAAACGAGTTGGACTCGCGCAAATCAAATCGTTGTTTGAACATTGGATGGTCATTAATTAAAGATTAATTAATTTGATTAGATTGATTGATAACATGCTTTGTGTGAATACATGGATGTGATGTATGAATAATGTATATCGGATGGATATTAGATGGGTGAGGGCAATTTTGGAAATTGTTGTAATAAATTTAGAATTTATTAAATTGGACTTCCGTGTCCAGCCTATTACCTCTTGACTCTTTGTATTTCTCTTCTCACCTATTCCCCTCAATGTAAATGAGGTTTCTTTAGAAGTGTTATGTAATTGGGTAGAAGTAAGATTTGTGCTAGCAGGAGAGAGGAAATGGAGAGATTTGTTCTAGGAATAAAATGTTTTATATATCCATCTGCATATCATTATTAATTTATTTATCACGCCTTATTATGCTTTTAGAATGCATGCTTAAGGGTGTATGATGAGACCTAATCAAAGATAATTAATTGGTTGCCAATTACGCGAAAAACTCTCAACAAATATTAAGTGCTTTCCTTCCATTGAATGATTCATTCTCAAGATCCAAGATTGGCACTGGTTTGTTGGCCAAAGTCAAGACCTTTGTCCATCGCAGATGTGTTTGAATCATGAAGGCTTTGTTTCATATCGCATGTCTTGTCCAAGTTGTGATTTGTTGGCCAAAGTCAAGATCACTTCTTGTCCATCGACATCGATTACGAAGCTTTCCAAAGTCAATGGGTCCCGCTTAACTGGAATCATTAAGCTTGTTGTGCCAAAGCCAAAGCTTAGTTGATTCAGTGGAAAAAGGTTAGGGAATATATCAGATATATTGGCATATATTAGATATATGTTTCGGACTTGGATGTCCACCTACTAGATCTAGGAATTGAATGAGATCCAATTGATCTTAGAGATCTACCTAGTTAAATATCATACAGCTTGTTGGCCAAAGTCAAGGTTGTGTGTTATTTAACGGGATCCTAGCCCACTAGGAAACTAGGTTTCCCGAGTACTCAACAGAGGGTTAGAGGCTCGTCAAAATATAGTAAAAGGCAAGTATTAAATTTGCAATTTCGTTTAGATACTTGCCAATACGCGCTCATTTCAATTTTTCATCATTAATTTAAATATATATTAGTTGGACTAATATTTAATCATTGTTTTAATTTAACAGTTGGACTGTATTCAAACTACTTCAAATTATAGTTAATTATATAATTGGATTATAGTAATCAATATATTTGAATTTAACCAATCAAATTATAGTTGATTATATAGTTAGACTATAATAATCATTATATTTAATTGTACCCGAAATCGTTGATTGGATAGTTGGACTATAGCAATCAAGATAACTGAAAGATTAGCATTTAAAACAAAATCCCAGGAGAAAAGGTCTTTAAACAGCTTTAATTTTCAAATTGGGAATAAAACCTCAGGATAGTCTTGGGAACTGAGAAGTTATTCTATTTGATAGAGCAACCTTTTGGGCCTGAACCCGGAGTTGAGCAAATAGTAGAACATGATCTTTGGAAGATTCATGTGATGATAACTTTAGTGCTCAATCCTTTATACTTACCACAATGACTCTTTAATTCTGTCGTCAAAATTAAGGACTAGATCCGTATACCATGATGTTGAAATTAAAGGATCTTCATAGATCTATTCTTAGATCTTAGAAGTACGAATTGCAAAAAAAAGCTCTTTCGCTCATGTATGTCAGAGGGTACATCTGTCGAGCACTAGGTGTCGCAGATGATTGCTGACATCGATCAGCTAGGTTAGCTGGGCATTACCTATGTGGCCGAGACTACCAAAGATTTGATCTTATAGTCTCTACCTGAAAGTTGGGGCATGTTCATTATGAATCAAGAGTAAACTCTTGGAGAGTTGATGGCTATGCTCAAGGAGGCAGAGCCAGAGCTTCTAAAAATGGCAAAGGCAAAATCATCACAGTCTTCTGGGAAGACAAAGGACATATCCCAAGATGTCTGCCTAAACTGTGGCAAACGGGGTCACTGGAAGCGTGACTGCCGTATGGACAAGGCAGACATGAAGGAAGAAAAGGTGGGGCAAGGCTCTGGCTTCAAGTATGTTTGTCATAAACATGTCCACTGTTGGTTTTAAAATTGGATTTTAGATACTGGTTGTGGTACATAAATATATGAACTGATGTGCGGGATCTGCTGATAAGTAGGAGACTGGCTTCAGATGAGATCAATCTGTGAGTCGGAAACGGGACGAGAGTCGCTGTTTTAACCATAGAAACCTAAGTTTAGGAACTACCCTTTGGGTATGTACTTAAATTAGGAAACTGTTGTAATGTACCTAGTTTGACTAGAAACATTATCTCTATATCTAAGTTTAACCCGTTGCGGGTATACCTTTATATTCTAGAACACCAAGTGTTTTATTATATAAAGATGATATTGAGATAAACACATTAGATGTGAATAACAGTATTTATATTTTGAATATAAATGAATCTCAAACATATAACATGACAAACAAATAGCTCAAACTGAATAAATCAGTTGAGACTTATTTGTGGCATTGTTGTCTGGGACACATTAAACAAGATTCGTATATCCACACTTTTGAAGAGTGGGTACTAGGACGGATTTGATTCTAATCAAATGAAGTCTACGAATCTAGTTTATTAGGCAAAGTGCCTAAAATACCTTTTACTTGGTAAAAGTGTAAGTGCCACCGATCTGTTAGCCCTCGTTCATAGTGACGTAAGTGGGCCCATATCTAGCTAGGCTAGAGGTGGATATGAAAACTTCGTAACCTTTACGGATGTGGCATCGCGTTATGGTTATGTGTTTCTTGTGAAACATAAATCAGAAACTTTTGATAATTCAAAGAGTTTCGACACGAAGTATAAAACAGACCGGCAAGAGTATTAAAATATCACGATTGGACCGTGATGAAAATACTTAAGCAATAAGTTTCTCAATTACTTGAAAGAGTATAGTATTCTTTCAATGTGGACTCTTCACGGAACACCTCAATTTAACGGTGTGTCCGAACAGAGACACCGAACTTTGTTGGACATAGTAAGGTTAATTATGAGTCGCTCTGAGCTACCATTTTCCTTCGAGGGATACGCATTAATCAGTGCAAAACTTATTTTGAATAAGGTTACATGAAAATCTGTTAGACAGACTTCATATTAGATATGAACAGGAAAGAAACCAGGTTTTCTCATTCCTGAAGATTTGGGAATGCTAGGCAAATGTTTGGATGATACCAAACTAAAACCCAAATCGGATAAGTGCCTAATTTGTAGGTTATCCTAGGGTAACCAAAGTATCGTACTTATACAACTCACAAGAGAACAATGTAATTGTTGCTCTCCATGCGGTTTTCCTAAATGGAATACCTAGATGCAGTGGTAAGTGGGAGGAAAGTAAAACTCGATGAAAATCGAAGTAATACTATTCCAGGCACCGAGTCCTCATGGAACACAAACAGTTCATCAAGGATGAAACTGTACCACAATCTTCAAATACACAAGAACCACGCAAGTCGGAGAGAGTCCGAAAACAACCTGCGAGGTATAGGTTTCTGATCTCATCTCATAAAGATGTCAATCTTATTGAGGAACATGAACTGGCTAAGTATGAGAAAGTGATACAAGGTATCGACTCCCAATTATGGCAAAGTTCCATGATGTCCGAAATGGATTCCATGTATACCAACCAAGTTTGGACACTGGTTGTTGTGCCGGAAGGCATTGTGCCTATTGGTACTATATAAGTCATCAAGGAAGACATACATGGATGGCAACATACAAACGTACAAAGCTAGACTTGTAGCGAAAAGGTATCGTTATCAACATTGTGTTGATTAAGACGAAACCTTTTACTCATTGCCATGGTTAAATCCATTTGGATAATGCTTGCTAATGCTGCATGTTTCATTTATGAAATATAGAAGCAGAACGTTAAAACCGCTTTCCTTAAACGGAAACCTTTTAGAGGATGTTTACAACATCCTGACGGTTTTATCATACCAAAACAAGCAAACAAGGTTTGCAAGTTAAATCGATCCATTTATGGATTGAAACAAGCATTGCGTTTTTGGAACCAGCATTTTGATGTATTCATAATGGTATATGATTTAATTCAAAACGATAATAATTCTTGTGTATATAAGGAGGTTAGTGGGAGCGCACTAACAGTGATTGTCCTAAATAATGATGATATATCATTTCTTGGAAATGATATTCCCATAATGCAATCGGTGAAAGCTTGGCTTTCATGAAAATTCTTCGTAGACTACTTGGGAGAAACAACCTTTATTCTAGGAATAAGGATCTACTAGGATAGATATAAAGGTTGTTGGCGCTCTTTGAGAACTCATACATTGAAAGATATGTACGCGACCTGGTGTCTCATATGCTTTGAGCATATGGAGTCACAATCAGGCCAATCCAAGTGATAGTCACTGGATTGATGTTAAGAACATCCTTAAGTATCTTAGATGAACTAATGATGCTTTCTTAAGCTTTGGAGACGGAGAACTTGAAGTGACTGGGTTCACTGCTGCAAGTTTCCAAACCGATAAAAACGAATATAAGTCGTAATAAGGGTACTATATAGTTTGAATAACGGAACAGTGAGCTGGAAATCTTCCAAGCAAGATACTGTTACCGAATAAACAACAAAAGTGGAATATTGCTGCAGCTGAGGCAGTAATAGAAGCATTTTGGATCTATATAATCCTAATCAGATTAGGTATAGTTCTGTTAGCGGCTGAGCTAGGCTACAGCACAGGCTAAAGAATTAATGGTCTCATCAATGATCCAAGTATATACTTCAACTATTTCATCTGATTCGTCAGATCATATATCGTGGCGATGTGATGATCGAATAAATCGCATCAGATGATAAACTTGCAAATCCGCTGACGAAAGCAGTTTCTCAGCAGAAGTTTGAGCGACCCGTACATAGTTCAGGTGTAGGACACTTGAGTGATTAAATATAGGCCAAGTGGGAGATTGTTGGACAATTATGACCCATAACATCACTATTTGTACATAACTTGGTGTTGTTGTACAAATTAATTATGTGACAAAGGAAATCGCTCTTTTATCATTTGTAATTGGATTACCACGATACATAAATGATAAAAGTCCATATGATTAGTTCCGAATTAATAAGATATGAGACAATATTAATCCACTAAGGTTTAATCATTAAAATATCCATAGTCGTAGTATTATCGAGATTGGACATCGATAATGTGGAATAGACTAGTATTGCACTTGTGCGCGTTGTGGGAGCATAACGGCATAGTTCTCATATATTTAAGTATTGGATACTTATGCAAGTGTGATAGGAGGTTGTGTTTAACCGATGGTACAGAAATAGCTTCGTTCTGGATAGACCCCTCAGAATTCCATTGGTAGTATGACTATGTGTCTATGGAAGTCTGAATCAGGGTAGGTGTATTTGGTCCTAACCCGAGACTTGCATCGCTAATACTTGCGACAATCAATATACTTTAATTTTGGTCATCCAGGGCTTTAACAGGTTCTGTGTACGCCTCTTCTGGGTATACTGAGAATCGTAGTGTATTGGGTGTGATGTCAAGATGGAAGTATCACTCCAGTCATATGGAGATGATGATCACGCATGATACGGAACTAGTACTCTTTAGTACTGCAGTCATCGGGATAATATGACTAGGTCACGATTATCCAATTATAGAGACTAGTTACCAGAGATCCGACATATGCTTTGTATGGGGCAGACACAATTCCAGCCCCAAGCCTAGCATGTGACATCCGATACTGGATCGTAATACGGAATACTACGTATACTAAGCCTGATACAGATTATATATTCCATTAAGAATATTTCTGGAGAATTGGGAAGGCACGGTGCTTTGCTAGAAGCCAACCTTGTCTTGTAAATCAGTAATAATGTAGTACTAGGTACGTACGTGTTTGGATAGTCCGACAACCGGATTTACTGCCAACATATCCAAGGATCTCATGGGTCGCTTCCCGAAGATTCACCGATGACGTATGAATCGAACATAATTAATCTATGATTAATTATAAGAGAGAGAAAATTAATCTGGGATTAAGTACGGAGAATTTTATCTGGGATAAAATTCAATTAATAGAGAGAGAACGATTAATTTGGAATTAATCGATAAAATAATATATTCGATATATTAAACGAAATTAGATTTCGACGCGGAATTAAAATTGGATTTTAATTCGGGCAAACGAGTTAATTTAGAATTAATTCGCTAGCGACGTGAATAGTAATTTTGCTAGGCATAATTATTTAATTAAATTTGATTTAATTACGTCGCAACGAAAAATTCGTTAATTTGGATTTAGTGAACCCGAGCCCGGGATGTGTTACGGGCCCACTCGGATTTTGAATCAAGTGGGGCCCACACAAGTCACATCATCTAGTCCATCCCATCTACTTTTGGTTGATGGAAGTGGTTGGGTTGTTGAAAACTTGTGAAACACACAAGCTTAATTCATTGATGTGTGAAAGACATTTTACTAATTTTTGAAATTTGGTATTAGGTTACTTGATTTTTGAAATCAACACACAACACACTCATCTCATTTTTTTTTCTCTCCCTCACTCTCGGTATTGTGCCAATTTTGTTTTCTATTCTCTTGGCTTGTCCGAGAGTCACACAAGGATAAGGAAACAATTTGTTGCAAATTTTTCAAGTGCTAGTACACTAAAGAGATCATTCAAAGGTGATAGGGAAACCAATCCTTGAGCATGGAATCAACACTCAAAGCTTGGAGCTTGAATATCCACACAAGGAGGGCTTGGCCGAAACTCAAGGAGGAGAATTTTGTGTTCAACGCATCCAAAATCCGATCAAAGTGAGTATTTTCCGCTACTTTACTTTGTTGTATTCGCACATTTCATTGCTTAATTGATCTTGGTTTGACCTAGAAAACCCAACAGGCATTGGGAGAGAAAAAAAGGGAGAGAGTGAATAGTAATGGTTTCCAAAACAAGTGTGTGTTATATATGGTTTCAAAAACCATGTTGGTTAAAGGAAAGTGGCTTTGTAAAAAACCATTTACTTTTTTGCCAACTACCACCATCACCTTTGACAAGTGATGTGAGTGGTGGGTCTCACCCAATTAAATTCAAAATTCAAGTGGGATTAGACAACACAATTCGGGCTAGGTTACATTTAATCCGATTAAATGAACTTTCTGTCGCGACGTAATTAAATCTAATTTAATTAAATAATAATGCCTTGCAAAATTATTACGGAAGTCGCTTACGAATTAATTCCAAATTAATTTGTTCGCTTGAATTAAAATCCAATTTTAATTCCGTATTGAAATCCAATTTCAATTAATATATCCAATATATATTATTTTAGCCCAAATAAATACATAAAATAGAAAAATCCAATTTAACTATTAAATTTATTTTACCAATTAATTCCAAATTAATCGCGTTCTCTCTTCTTCACAAATTAATCCCAGATTAATTTTCTCTCTGTTAATTAATCCCAGATTAATTTTCTCTCTCATAATAATCCTAGATTAATTTTCTGTTCGAGTCAAATATCATCGGTGAATCTTTGGGAAGCGACCCAAGAGATCCATAGATATGTTGACAGTAAATCTTGTTGTTGGACTATCTGAACACGTTCGTCTCCCGTACCACATTCTTACCGATTTACAGGACATGGTTGGCTTCTAGCAAAACACCGTGCCTACCCAATTCTCCATAAATATTCAACGAAGAATATGTAATCTTTATCAGGCGTAGTATACAGTGTATTGCATATTGCGATCCAGTATCTGATGTCACATGCTAGGCCTGGGCTGGAATTATGTCTGCCCCGTACGAAGCATATATCGGATCACTAGCAACTAGTCTCTGTAATCGGATAATCATGACCTAGTCATACTATCCCGATAGTTGCAACATTTAAGAGTACTAGTTTTGTATCCATGCGTGATCATCATCTCCATATGACTGAAGTGATACTTTCATCTTGACATCACACCCAATACACTACGATTCTCAATATACCCAGAAGAGGCGTACACAGAACCTGTTAAAGCTCCGGACGACCGAAACCAAAGTATACTAATTTTCGCAAGTATTAGCGATGCAAGTCTAAGGTTAAGACCACATACACCTACCCTGATTCGGATTCCCATAGACACATAGTCGTACTACCAATGGGATTCCGAGGGGTCTATCCAGAGTGAAGATGTTACCGGTCCAACGGCTAACAGAACCTCCTATCACACTTGCATAAGTATCCAATACTTAAATATATGATAACTATGTCGTTAAGCTTCCATAACGCGCACAAGTGTAATACTAGCCTATTCCACCTCGGGTCATGCTTTGATAGAAATGTCTGACTCTAGAAATGTCTGACTCCGAGTCTTTCTCTCTTACTCCTCTTGAAACCTTGCCTACTGCCCTGCCTGCTGACACAATTGCACACACCTCAGGATCTGAGAAACCCAAGGAATATAACACAACCCCAACCACTTCCGAAGAGGCCGAGTAGTGCTACCACAAGTATGTACCTCGACCCGAAACAAGTCATTCCCGGTTTGACTTTGCGAATATCGACATGGATTGGGTTTCAACAATCACTAATACTGAGATAGAGCTGCTAAGGGAAAGGTTCGACATCCTTGACATTATCCAACTAACCATCCCGATGGAGTTTGAGCAAGCAACTAACCCATCGGTGATGCCGTGGCACTGTGTGTGGCTTTCTTCGACATGAATGACAACCCTAAAGAGTATAAGGTTGGTACTATCTTTCTATGCATGTCGGGGTTCCCCATTTCATCACCAATCTCCCGGACACCAATAAAAAATTCAAAGACAGGTGGTTCTGTTGGGGTTGATGCTTAAAGCGCTAATCTGCATCGTATTTATGTCTTATTCATGAATACGATCAATTTCTTTTTCCATAATATTACTAATTTATGGTTGCACCTCTTGTTTTTATATATGTATTCGATCTGATTACGATTAGATTGAAACTAAATGTGGTTTAGTGATATGTATATATTAGAAAAATGCCCGATAATATATAATACAGTACACAATTACAAAGGAAGTTTGTAATTGACATTGGGAAGTGTCACTGCTAAATGTATATTATCAAACATAGTTCCTGGTCAAGATTTACTAACACGGGTCGGTTAGTCAAATCCGTTGAGATCAGTATATGTCGTATATCGAGACTTGGTCTGATGGTTTATCCCAATGAACCATGAGTCTAGGGAGACTCGTATAGACGTGTAGGTGTTTATAGTGGATAAACACTGAACGAATCACCGGAGATTCTTAATGGATGGTACACCAACGTCAATAAAAATCTTCTCGGGTTGAGTAGCATAGTGGTCCTTCGACTTGAGATACCATTGTGGATGTATGAGACATTCTCCACACTTAGATGGCAGTCACGTCACCGATCTATTTAGATCAGACCTCCGCCTGTTCGTTGGGTTTGGACCGATCCTAAGGATATCTTGTGTGTATCAAGATAGGATCTGTCAGTTCTGTGTACAGATTATAGGTAGTCCATATATGATTAGCAGTCTGTTAAATCTGTGGCCACAGTAAACTTCGGAAGTAAGTTCTGAATGTTATTTAGAGATTGCTAATAGATACGTCGACGGGATAATACCTATAGAGATTTGACGTTTACATCTATATCTCTGGTGTTATCCGGATACTTGTGACGGAGAGATTATACGTATGCAATGACCTCGACCTGTATGATTCAGCTAGTTTATATGTGGTCGTCATAATTTACGGGTGGGTAAATTATGGACACGAAATTGGATTTTGTGACGGATATACCTGAATCTAGAGAGTCTCACTAATGAAAATATACTCGTAGAGCACTAGGGTGACTTTTATAAATAGTGATTATTTATAAATCGTTTAAACGTTAAACGAAAAATACATGCGAACGGGCCGAACCGTCAATTCCTAATTAATGTGTATTTGTATTAAATATATGATATTATTAAATACACATTAATAAATTATCAAATAAAGGTATTTGACATATAGCATTAATATATGTATTTGAGATATTTAAAGTAAATTTAATACATATATTTGAGAACTTTGATGAAAGATTTGGTGTTGTCTCTCATCTTATAGTTTGTGTTTATTTTGGTTGTGAACTTTGATGAAAGATTGATACATGTAAGTAAGCTTGAAATGGTTTCAAAGCTTTACTTTTGATTTTTGGAAAATCAAGTTGCCATTCTAGAGTTGGTAAGCCACTCCTTGGTGACCTAGAATTGTTCTAGAGTTGTTTCAAAGTGGTTAGGCTAGATTTGTGAAGTATTGAATGGATTAAAGTGTTGGATTTTGTAAATTTGGTGAAATTGGACAATTTGATGAAATTGAAAAATTAGGGTTCATAACCCACTCCAAATTTGGGTATTTTCATATATGTGATGTATTATGTTATGAATATGATGCATGTAAAATTTTAGGTTGATTGGATTTGATCTTGGCATGTTTTGAACTAAATGGACCAAATTGCAATTAATTGAAAATTTTGGGTGGCTCACTGCATTAGACTAAAAATTGGGGATTTGTGTGAAATCTGATTTCGATGCATTAGATGTGTTGAAAAATGTTTTAGAAATGATTTAGAATCATCCAAAATTATATTTGATAATTTTTGGGCTAAGATAATCAATTTACAAAGTTTTGGGGCAATTCGGTAATTACTAAGAAATTTGATCTCTTGTGTAATTTTTCAGAATTTGATAATTGGATAATTAAATAAATAAGTTTATTTAATTGATCCAATAAAAAAAAATCAAATCGGAAAATTTTGATTTTTCACTATTCCGTTGCGTTACCGATATTCCCCCTTAAAACCCCAACAAAATGGTATCAGAGCGAGTCTGATTCTGGACACCCCGATATGATTAGCCCTTTAAAATCTAATGCTTGTTCTTTTCTTTACTTGTTGCATTCATATATTTATTTAATTTGATTAAATAAATTAAAAGAATCTTTTATGGAATATCCCCGCTTAATAAGGTTTTTAAAGTAACTGGTATTTGGAATACTTGTTTCTTGGTTCGCCTTGTCAATACGGTTTATAAATATTTTTCCGTGACTACATCCGAGACCATGCCTCTGCTGTGAGGGTGTAGCCGATAGAGATTTATTTATGCCGGATGTATATAAGATACTAGATAAATTCAAGCGAAAGCGGAATCCTGAACGTGCCCTAGCTGTCAGGGTTACGCAAGTAACTTGAGTTTATCATTGACGAGTTTAACCTTGGTACGTCTCCTTGTGGGCCTACCTTAGCAGCGACAACGAGAAACGACCAGGACCGGAAACCCAGGAGTCACTAGTGAGTGATTGACAATGAGTTGTCTACCTGTGAATATACGTAGGCGAGACCGTGCCTCTGCTGTGAGTCGAAATATATTCATGGGGTGCACTTCCCATTATGGAATTCGATTTAATTATTAAATTCTCATTTTTTCGTTGGGGATTATGGTATTACGTAAAATAGTGGGAGGCACTACTATGTTTAAAAATTCATTAACTTATGCAGTGTGTATTATTATGGAAATAGCCGCTTGTTTTTTTTCCTTAATCTATATTAGATAGAATTAAACTTTTAATTCACTGCACACATATTTTGATATGTTATCTGACTTGACTCTTGGTTGCAGTTATTCTAGAATAGGTTCTAGATACTACTAGACTAGGATATTATTAGATCGGTCTAAACCATCGGGAACTGTTGTTCTGATTTTCTTGAAAAATCAAGATGGTTAATGACTTAGTTTCTAAGTCATGATAGATATCCCTTTTAGGATATAATACTTTAGAGAGAATAGTTTCTTATGCAGTAAGAATTGACTTGAATTAGTTCATGTCTCGAGATTCTTGATTGGAATTAAGAAATCCCCATTAGGTATTTGTTTATCTAGTAATGACATTTCTTAGCTTTAATGACCTTTAGAGGCAATGTGTCTGACACAATTTTCTAATCAATTATTTACAATTGTTCTGAATAGTTGAATGCAAATAGTAAAGCTAAAGAAAGGAGATGCGTATAGTTGTGTATAAAAAATATTGATTTTCACAATACTACAACTATAGGTATTGGATACCAGATCTCCCGTCTAGTTATTTAAAACATTAGTTTACGATTGTTTTGAGATTTGATATCGGAACTTGCGACTGTTAGATAGTTACTTGTTCTTTATAAACAATTGTTATATATTTTAAATATAACTAGTAGTGTCATTGACGTAGAGATAAACATTATGAAAAATTATTCGGTAAAGTAAATAATTTAGAACGGTGCTTTATTAGATTTTATCACTTGAGCATTTGATGCATATTCCGTATGGTAAAGGATGGTTTGATACGAGATCCCATCACATATCCTTATCCATTTATTGAATATTGTATTCGGGAAGGTGATTAAAATCTCGTTTAACCAATGAGTTTGAACGGGGTAAACACACACGTATAACGCAAGCGCACATATCGTTCAAGTAGTATAAAAATATCGATCCCACGAGGTCTTAATTCCTACTGTTGTTATTAATTATTGATACTATTTATTTACAGGTATCTAATTATAGGAAGAGGAGAATTGATTGCTTTTGGTTAGTTGATTGTGGATTTGCTAATTAAAATAAAAACCGACTCAAAAGAAAATACTAAGGAAAATAAAAGAAAAGACTCAAAGATCTAGGGTCGTGACTCCACACAATATTATTATAAAGATGAATTGAATCTCTTATCTATGTGTAATAAATCAGTTTGCTAACCTGGAACACGAAATTATGCAAAAGCCTTTGTTGATGGTCAGACGCAAATACCCAGTATAACCCAATTGAACCATATGTCTATGTCAACCAAATTACCTGGATTCATTAAGATTAAGTTCCAATTATGGCTACCCCCGCCCGACAGGTATATGTCTATCCTGTAAGGAAATCTATTAAAGGGTTATATATCCTCAAGGAAGATCGTGGGCTATTGAATCAAAGGCTGAAACCTAAAATCCCTATGTCTAGTTCATTTTAAGTTTACCACATCAATCTTATTGGTGATCAGACAACAAGAAGCATTAAGCTTAAGACTCAATAAACAAACTAAAGAATTACCCATAAAAAGAAAAACAATTATTAAGTGTGGATATTATGTTTCATCACTTCCCTAGAATAAAATAAAATGTTGGGGTTAGAGGATCCACATTTAAAATTTCTTATCTAAGAATCTCACTTATTATAATATATAAATTATTTTCTGTTATGCTTTCTCAGGAATTAATAATATTAAACATTTAAAACCAGCCATATATGTGGTAATCCATTTAGTCCAATTACACCAGCCATCAAAGTGGGGGCGACTGTAGGCACTGAATTTTTGCATATAAGTCCCGATGATGAGCCTCATACGGAAGCACTACTCTTTAAGTTTTGGAAGTCACGGGAAACAGACGTCGGAAAGGAAAAGTCAGAAATCAATACCCTGTTGGATTTAATTTGTTTGCTTAGCTTCGGGTTTTTTCGTTAGGCCTCTGTTTTAAAAATTATCCTTGGCCCAAAACCCCCGCAAGCCACACACCAAGCCCATACACCACCAAAACACATACCAAGCCCACCAAAAGGACCAACCACACGCCCAAACCCACTAATTCACGCCCAAAGCCTTCCAAAATAACAAATCCACACATTAAACACATGTTGAAATCAAACCAAATCACCTTCCCAAATTAAAAGATTCAAATTAAATCTCATCAATCACCTTCCTAATTAAATTAAATCACATTCCTAAACTAAATAAAATAAAATCAAATCAAATAAAATTACCTTCCTAAATTGAAGAGATTATTTCCTTATGACACACAAATTAAATATCCCCCCATAATTACACAATATTTCTTTCCTACCCAAATAAGGACAACCCTAACCCTCTCCTATAAAAAGACACACAAACATGACTCTCTCTTGGCTCTGACCCACGGCACTCATAAAACCTTCACCCTTCACGCTCAGACCTCAAACAAACCACTCACTCACGCTGCTCACAAACCCTCCACTGCCACGCCACCTCACTCCCTCTTCACGCATCAACCACACTCAGCCCTCACCCACCATCACGCCATTCAGAAGGCCTTATTAATGCAGCAACAGCCCCTCACCAAAGCAACAACCCCCACCTTCAACCGACCATAAAGCCACCAACTTAAAAGCCACAAAACTACCGACCAAGTCAAAAGCCTCTAACTCATCTCTCTGACCGGCGTAAACACACACGTATAACGCAAGCATAAGTATCGTTCAAGTAGTATAAAAATATCGATCCCACGAGGACATAATTCCTAGTGTTGTTATTAATTATTGATACTATTTATTTACAGGTATATAATTATAGGGAGAAGAGAATGATTATTTTTGGTTGCTTGAATGTGGTTTTGCTAAATAAAATAAAAATAGACTCAACAGAAAATACTAAGGAAAATAAAAGAAAAAACTCAAGGATCTAGGGTCGTGATTCCACACAATATTATTATAAAGATGAATTGATTCTCTTACATATGTGTAATAAATCAGTTTGCTAACCTGGAACACGAAATTATGCAAAAGTCTATGTCGATGGTCAGACGCAATACCCAGTATAACCCAATTGAACCATATGTCTATGTCAACCAAATTACCTGGATTCATTAAGATTAAGTTCCAATTATGGCTACCCCCGCCCGACAGGTATATGTCTATCCTGTAAGGAAATCTATTAAAGGGTTATATATCCTCAAGGAAGATCGTGGGCTATTGAATCTAAGGCTGAAAAATAAAATCCCTATGTCTAGTTCATTTTAAGTTTACCATATCAATCTTATTGGTGATCAGACAACAAGAAGCATTAAGCTTAAGACTCAATAAACAAACTAAAGAATTACCCATAAAAAGAAAATCAATTATTAAATGTGGATATTGTGTTTCATCATTTCCCTAGAATAAAAATAAAATGCTGGGGTTAGAGGATCCACATTTAATATTTCTTATCTAGGAATCTCACTTATTATAAAATATAAATTATTTTATATTCTGCTTTCTCAGGAATTAATAATGTTAAACATTTAAAACCAGCCATATAGGCAATAATCCATTTAGTCCAACTACACCAGCCATATAGGCGGTAATTATCTGTCACATAAAGACCTGCCATATAGGCGGTAAATTAATTTATGTTTAACCCGACCATATAGGTGGTAATAAAGTCTGACATTAATTAATCCGGTTAAATTATAATTTATAAATTATAAATAAGTGAGATTTACCTAGATAATTATATTAAAGGTTTCACCTTTTACCCCAGCGGAAATTTAACTACAAAACATAAAGTAAATAAATAAAAAGCTGTAATAAAAACTAAAAATAAAATTACATAATTTTAATATTACAAAACTAGATGCTTCCTATGAAATCAGGGAAAAAATACCAAGGAAAGCACACCAAATGAAGTGAAGAGGAGATCAATTTATAGGCAAATTCGACTACTGGCGTCGCGACGCTGAAGTGCCTGGCGTCGCGACTCCAGCACGCGTCTTTGGTCCACGCGGGTTGACCACGAGTGTTCTGTCGGCACAATCAGGAGGTGACACGTGTCACGCGGCAGAGTGGCGCAATCAGGAAGCGACACGTGGCATCATTTGATTGGCTGGATTTTCGGTCCAATAAGAATCTGACACGTGGCACGCGCTTAGGATCGGTCAAATGAAAGGTCAACACGTGTCAATATGTGATTCGCAGGAGATTCGGTCCAATGAGAACTCGACAAGTGGCATGCGCTTGCTTTGGTCCAATGAGATTTCGACACGTGGCAGACGGCGTATTTTAGCTGATCTTCTGTGATGATGACACGTGGCACGGCGCACGTTAGCAAGGTCGATACACGTTAGCAAGTCTAATTTCTCAGATTCTGACATGTGTCCCTCGGGGCACGTTAGCATGACCGGTGCATGTTAGGCGTCGCGACGCCTGTGGATAGCGCGTCGCGACACGGCCAAATTACTGAAATACCCTTTTTCATCGTTTTTCACTATTTTGGCCTCAAATTGCCTCCAATGCTTTCCAAATTTTATTTATCTACAAAATAACAATAAAACACATCAAAACGTTCACAAAACTCAAGAAACTATACAAATATTAGGTTAAATGAGTAGGAAATAGTGATAGATTTACCACTCATCAGATTTGTCATTGGACCACCAGATTTATTAAACTGATACATTAGATGTATATAGTTTAATGAATTGTAATTGCTTAAGGTAGTTTTCTTTACTTCGTAACTTAAATTTATGAATTGTCATAACTTAGTTACGTGTTTCTGAAAGAACACATATTGAACGTCTTGAAATGATCAAGAACTTTCAATCTGTTCTGATGAAACGTAGATTGAACATTTTTGACTTGTTCATATATATTCAATCTAAAGTTTTTAGAGAACTCTATCCTCAAAATTCATTACATGTCTTTGAACTGTTCAAAGATTTTTTATACGATCAAACGTATGAATTTAAAGCAATTATTTCTAAGGTTATTCAATGAATATGATTCTTATTCAATATTATTCTTCCATGATTCCATCTTGATGGAATTGAGTAGTGGCAGCAGTCGAATCTTATATGATTTGATTCGTTTGAAATTGAATGTTACCGAATTAGTTTCAATACTCTTGGGGATATGCTCCTGTAACACTAGTTTATCTTTTTTTTTTTAATTTAGGTTCCATTAATTTCTACAGTTACATATATGATATGTATAGGTAGAAAATTTGAATATTGAAAAGTTTGAGATTTGAATATTTCTTTTATATAATAGTTATATAATGGAAATTACTTACGCCTTAGAGGTATAAGTAAAAGTTTATCGTTTATTCTGTTTAATAGAATATTGTATTCTATTTGATAGAATATATTTCCTACGATCCTAAGTAATAAAATCATTTTATCACTTGGTGTGTAACATCGGATGTTAACAATTGTATAAAAGACTTGACTTATTGAAGTCAAATGTGAGAATGATAAATTATAAATGGAACTACGTAATTAATAAGATGAAACAACCCTTATACATATTCTATATAAGTCTAATACGATATCAGAATCATTTACGAGTATTTGATACTTAATGGTTCTATTGTTTTCTTAAAGAAGAAAATTATCCTATAACTTATAATGGAAGCGATATTTGATATCGATTATGGAAGTTCACCATTGAACCATAGATCTAAGATTGTTCATAGCTTACTAAGATCAAGTTTTGAACTTGATTAAGCTTTTATTATGAATTAGTTCATGATATGTGCTAATTGTTTGCGCAACGAAAACAGTGTGAGCTTATTAAGGGTTTGACCTTTATAGTATGACAGTGAGAAAGATTATACTCATCAATCTATTGTAGATTCTGAGGAAACTTGTCTCTAGACACACTAATTGAAAAATTAAAGATATATTGGTTAATGTAGATATTAAACTGTACATTTTTGCTAAAGAATGCAAAGTGGCGTTTTTGAATGACTTATTCAGATAAGAGATCAGTTGTGATTTCTTTGTTTGAAGAGTTCATTCTGGAATGGCCCTAGAGTTTGTGTTCTGCTGAGATCGTAATTTAGTGTGCTAACTTATAGAGCCTATTGTAGACTCGGATAAGTCTTCCGGAAATCTGTGTTCTCTGTTTTTGATATCGTCAGATTGTCTGATCTTGTCAAATTATAGAGAATACATATGTGATTGAAGGGTTAGTGGGAGCGTACAAATTACTTTCTAGTGTTATATATCCTAACGAAATTATCATTATTATGGTAATAATAAGATGTTTGTAAGGTAAAAGATTTACCTAAGTCTTCTTTACTCCGTGAAAGCAGTGGGAGTAGTCTCTGTTATATTTGATATAAAGTTTTATATAAAATAAAAAACTAAAAGACTTGTGAGATACTCATATTATTCGTACATTAGATATGATCTAATAAAGGATATAAGTAGGCTATATGTATGACAGTTAGTATAACTGTTAGGCAGTTATTGTGTGTCTTATATAAAGTATTCATCTTTCGTAAATGATGGTTCCTTTTTCGAAAGAGATATTGATTAGAATGTCTAATCAATCTTATGTAACATTTGATGATGACATAATAAATACTTTATAATGTGCGATTGTAGATATCGATTTAATTGTAATTGTTACGAGTTATTTTGATATCCTATAGACTATAGGATGGATCTTGAAACACGTTCTTTGTGATCTTTGAGATATTAAGAACGAGTTTCTAATTCATGGAGAATACAGTCTGCAACCAATAGGGTCATATTAGTTTTGAGACTAATTATGGCGTTAGACAGTCTACGTCATAAAGAGTCACAAAAGATGCAGTGGGAATGTCACGCATGATTCTACTGTTACATTGGAATTAGATGCAACTTATGAAGTATTGACTTATGAAGTTGCATAATGACCTTATAAATTAGAAGTTTTATATTGGTGTTGTGCTTGCGGTTGTCCGCATAATATTTTGTATTTGATCCCTGAATACTTGGAAAACTCAGTAGCTGTAGCACAATACTGATGTAGTGTCTGATTCATATTAATGTATAATTTAGATTCTATAAAATATGAAAGATACTGGCTAAGGGAAACGATTGGGTTTGTTTGACAAACTCATTATATTATAGCGGACTTACTTCTTGTTGCCTACCTCTTAAGTGCTAGGTGAGCTTTTGAGGGCTATGTGTATACGATACACATTGAGATGTATATATGATACCGTGGATTGGCACAAGAGCAAGTGGGAGAAATTATTGGGGTTGGTGCTCAGAGCGCCAATCCGGACCGTATTTATGTCTGATTCATGAATACAAACATCACATTTTCCATAATAGTACTTATTTATGGTTGCACCTCTTGTTTTTATATACATATTCGATCTGATTACGATTAGATTGAAACTAAATGTTGTTTAGTGATATGTATATATTAGACAAAGGCCCGATAATATATAATACAGTACACAGTTACAAAGGTAGTTTGTAATTGACATTGGGAAGTGTCACTGCTAAATGTATATTATCAAACATAGTTCCTGGTCAAGATTTACTAACACGGGTCGGTTAGTCAAATCCGTTGAGATCAGTACATGTCGTATATCGAGAGTTGGTCCGATGGTTATCCCAATGAACCATAAGTCTGGGGAGACTCGTATAGACGTGTAGGTGTTTATAGTGGATAAACACTGAATGACTCACCAGAGATTCTTAATGGATGGTACACCAACGTCAATAAGAATCTTCTCGGGTTGAGTTGCATAGTGGTCATTCGACTTGAGATACCACTGTGGATGTATGAGACATCCTCCACACTTATATGGCAGTCACGTCACCGATATATTTAGATCAGACCTCCGCCTGTTCGTTGGGTGTGGACCGATCCTCAGGATATCCTGTGTGTATCAAGATAGCATCTGTCAGTTCTGTGTACAGAGCATAGGTAGTCCATATATGATTAGCAGTCTGTTAAATCTGTGGCCACAGTAAACTTCAGAAGTAAGTTCCGAATGTTATTTAGAGATTGCTAATAGATATGTCGATGGGATAATACCTATATAGATTTGATGTTTACATCTATATCTCTGGTGTTATCCGGATACCTGTGACGGAGGGATTATACGTATGCAATGATCTCGACCTGTATGATTCACCTAGTTTATCTGTGGTCGTCATAATTTACGGGTGGGTAAAATTATGGACACGAAATTGGATTTTGTGACGGATATACCTGAATCTAGAGAGTCTCACTAATGAAATATACTCGTAGAGCACTAGGGCGACTTTTATAAATAATGGTCATTATTTATAAATCGTTTAAACGTTAAACGAAAAATACATGTGAACGGGCCGAACCGTCAATTCATAATTAATGTGTATTTGTATTTAATATATAATATTATTAAATACACATTAATAAATTGTCAAATAAAGGTATTTGACATATATCATTAATATATGTATTTGAGATATTTAAAGTAAATATAATACATATATTTGAGATATTTGTATTGTTGGAAAATTATGACCCATAGCATCACTATTTGTACATATCATGGTGTTGTTGTACAAATTAACTATGTGACAAAGGAAATTGCTCTTTTATCATTTGTAATTAGATTAGCAAGATATATAAATGATAAAAGGTCCTTATGATTAGTTCCGGATTGAGATAATATGAGACAGTATCAATCCACGAAGGTTTAATCATTAAATATCCCTAGTCGTAGTATTATCGAGATTGGACATCGATAATGCGGAATAGACTAGTATTACACTTGTGCGCGTTGTGGGAGCATAACGGCATAGTTCTCATATATTTGGGTATTGGATATTCATGCAAGTGTAATAGGAGGTTGTGTTTACCGATGGTATGGAAACAGCTTCGCTCTGGATAGACCCCTTGGAATTCCATTGGTAGTATGACTATGTGTCTATGGAAGTCCGAATCAGGGTAGGTGTATTTGGTCTTAACCTGAGACTTGCACCGCTAATACTTGCGACAATCAATATACTTTGGTTTTGGTCGTCCAGGGCTTTAACAGGTTCTGTGTACGCCTCTTCTGGGTATATTGAGATTCGTAGTGTATTGGGTGTGATGTCAAGACGGAAGTATCACTCCAGTCATAGTGGAGATGATGATCACGTAGGATACGGAACTGGTGCTCTTATGTACTGCAGTCATCGGGATAATATGACTAGGTCATGATTATCCGATTAAAGAGACTAGTTACCAGAGATCCGATATGTGCTTCGTATGGGGCAGACACAATTCTAGCCCCAGGCCTAGCACGTGACATCCGATACTGGATCGCAATACGCAATACTATGTATACTACGCCTGATAAAGATTACATATTCCTCTTAGAATATTTCTGGAGAATTGGGTAAGCACGGTGCTTTGCTAGAAGCCAACCATGTCTTGTAAATCGGTAAAAGCGTAGGACTAGGTACGTACGTGTTCGGATAGTCTGACGACCGGATTTACTGCCAACATATCCGGGGATCTCATGGGTCGCTTCCCGAAGATTCACCGATGACTTATGACTCGCACATTATTAATCTGGGATTAATTATAAGAGAGAGAAAATTAATCTAGGATTAATTACGGAGATATTTTATCTGGGATAAAATATTATTTAAAGAGAGAGAACGGTTAATTTGGAATTAATCGATAAAATAATATATTCGATATATTATACGAAATTGGATTTCAATGCGAAATTAAAATTAGATTTTAATTCGGGCGAACGAGTTAATTTAGAATTAATTCATTAGCGACGTGAATAGTAATTTTGCTAGGCATAATTATTTAATTAAATTTGATTTAATTACGTCGCAACGGAAAATTCGTTAATTCGAAATTAGCGAACCCGAGCCCGGGAGTGTTTGCGGGCCCACTCGCATTTCGAATTTAAGTTCGGCCCACAAGTCACATCAAGCGTCAAATCATTAGTCATTCAAGTGATGGATGTCTTGTCACTTTGAGTGATGTGATGCCAGTCACTATTCATGAGTGATGTGAGTTGTTGGAAGGCTTAATTGCCTTGTACCTTTTTGGAAAAGAGAGAAATGGTATTTGTTTTTGGAAAATCAAATACCATATACACAACACACAAAAACACAACTTCTCTTCCTCTCTCTCCCTCCCATTCGGCCAAGGGCCAAATTCTCTCCTTCTCCATTTTTGACAATGCCGAGAGTTGGAATAAGAAAATGTGAAGATTTGTTGCAAATTTTCACAAGTGCTAGCACACATTAAGAGTCATACAAAGGTGATAGGGAAACCCACCCATGGGCATGGAATCCACATCGAAGCTTGGAGCTTGACCGAAACTTGGAGAGCACAAAAAGGGAGCCCTTGCCGAGAGCTTAATGGAGGAGCAAAAAGATTTTGTGTTCATCGCATCAAAATCTGATCAATGTAAGTATGATTCCGCCCTACTTCTTTGTTGTATTCACATGTTTTACGCTTAAATCGATCTTGGTTTGACCTTAGAAACCCAACAATTGGTATCAGAGCCATGATTTAAGCATGAAATTGGAATTAGGGTAAAATTGGGTAAAATTGATTTGAGCATGTTTGGATGAAATTGATTGTTTGAGTATGCTTGAATGATGATTACATAGTGTTATGCATGGTCAATTTGATGAAAATTGAATTGGATCAAATTTTCCCCAAAAGTTTGGCTTGCCATAATGTCATGGTATTTTTTGTTTTTTGAATCATTGGATGAGTTTGAAAGACTTGGGAAATGTTAATTTGAGATTCAATTGGATTGAAATCGGAATTGGACTAATAACCCTAAAATGTCGTGACCAAGAAGCATGGAAAATGAATTGATTTTTGATTCAATGATGTTGGACATGTGTTGATGATGATAAGCATAATTAATTGTGTAAATTGGTGTTTTGGAAATATTAATTTGAGTAATTAATTATGGCTATACACTTTGATTAATTTAATTGTGAAATTTGGAATTTTGTGATTTAAATTAATTGGGCTTATTTTGGAATTGGGCTTGAAAAGTTATATTTGGGCTTAATGGGCTTGGTTGGGCCAAGTTTGGTTTAGGCTAATTGGTTGGATCCAATTGGGCCCAAAACCATATCCATAAAGTCCAAATATAATTAAATGAACCTTTAAAATTTTAATTGGGCTTAATGGGCCTAAATTGATTTCGGCAAATAAGGGTGATTCCTTAATTGGGCTTTGGTATTTGGGTTTGACCCATATTGACCAAAGTCCATGCCTTATAAATTAATTAAAAGCCCATTGGACTTTAATTAAATTAACATTGGATGTTAATCGGGCTTTGAGACCCGTAAAGATTGGATTTAGAATCTAAGTCGTAAAGGCACATTAATAAAGTGTAATTATTTAATTTGGAATTAAATATAGAATTAGTTTTAAATACAAATTAAATTGGATTTAATGTTATAGTTTAATATAATTCGAGAATTCGTACTTTGAGTACTTATTCTTAAAACGAGTTTGACTCGCGCAAATCAAATCGTTGTTTGAACATTGGATGGTCATTAATTTCAGATTAATTAATTGGATTAGATTGATTGATAACATGCTTTGTGTGAATACATGGATGTGATGTATGAATAATGTATATCAGATGGATATTAGATGGGTGAGGGCAATTTTGGAAATTGTTGTAATAAATTTAGAATTTATTAAATTGGACCTGCGTGTCCAGCCTATTACCTCTTAACTCTTTGTATTCTCTTCTCACCTATTCCCCTCAATGTAAATGAGGTTTCTTTAGAAGTGTTATGTAATTGGGTAGAAGTAATATTTGTGCTAGCGGGAGAGAGGAAATGGAGAGATTTGTTCTAGGAACAAAATGTGTTAAGTATCCATCCTCATATCATTATTATTTTATTTATACGTGCCTTATTATGTTTTTAGAATGCATGTTTAAGGGTGTATGATGATGAGACCTAATAAAGATAATTAATTGGTTGCCAATTACGCGAAAAACCCACAACATATATTAAGCGTTTTTCCTTCCATTGAATGATTCATTCTCAATATCCAAGATTGGCACTGGTTTGTTGGCCAAAGTCAAGACCTTTGTCCATCATGGATGTGTTTGAATCATGAAGGCTTTGTTCCATATCGGTGTCTTGTCCAAGTTGTGATTTTTTGGCCAAAGTCAAGATCATTTCTTGTCCATCGACATCGATTACGAAGCTTTCCAAGGTCAATGGGTTCCGCTTAACTGAGATCATTAAGTTTGTTGTGCCAAAGCCAAGGCTTAGTTGATTCATGGGAAAAATGTTAGGGAATATATTGGATATATTGGCATATATAAGATATATGTTTCGGACTTGAATGTCCACCTACTGGATCTAGGAATTGGATGAGATCCAATTGATCTTAGAGATCTACCTAGTTAATTATCATACAATTTGTTGGCCAAAGTCAAGATTGTGTGTTATTTAACGGGATCCTAGCCCACTAGGAAACACGGTTTCCCGAGTACTCAACAAAGGGTTAGAGGCTCGCCGAAAAATAGTGGGAGGCAAGTATTAAATTTGCAATATTCGTTTAGTTACTTGCCAATACGCGCTCATTTCAAATTTTTCGTCAAATAAATAAATATTAGTTGGACTAATATCGTTGTTTTTAATTTAACAGTTGGACTGTATTCAAACTACTTCAAATTATAGTTGGTTATATAATTGGATTATAGTAATCAATATATTTGAATTTAAACCAATTAAATTATAGTTGATTATATAGTTAGACTATAGTAATCATTATATTAAATAGTATATGAAATCGTTGATTGGATAGTTGGACTATAGCAATCAAGATAACTGAAAGATTAGCGTTTAAAACATAAACCTGGGTAAAAAGGTTTTTAAACGGCTTTAATTTTCAAATTGGGAATAAAATCTCAGGATAGTCCTGGGGACCGAGAAGTTACTTTATTTGATAGAGTGACGTCTCGAGCCTAAGCCCGGAGTTGAGCAAATAGTAGAACATGATATTTGGAATATTCATGTGATGACAACTTTAGTGCTTAATCTGTTATGCTTGCCGCAAAGACTCCTTAATTTATTAGTCAGAACTAAGGATTAGATCCTTATAGTATGATATTGAAATTGAAGGATCTTCATAGATCTATCCTTAGATCTTAGAAGTACAAATTGCAATCGAAAACTCTTGGAGAGTTAATGGCTATACTCAAGGAGATAAAGCTAGAGTTTGCAATAGGGCAAGAAGCGCAAGGCGCATCTTACTTCGACATCCCAAAAGGCCAAGGCTTGGCCAAAGGCTTCTGGGGTGTGGAAAAGGGGAAAAGGAAAAATCATTATAATCTTCTCGGAAGACATAGGACATATCCCAAAATGTCTGCCTAAACTGTGGCAAACGGGGTCATTGGAAGCGTGACTGTCATACGGACAAGGCAGACATGAAGGAATTGAAGACGGGCAAGGCTGCGACTTCAAATATGTTTGTCATCAACATGTTCACTACTATATTAAAATTGGATTTTAGATACTGAATGTGGTACATAAATATACGTACTGGTGTGCAGAATCTGCTGATAAGCAGGCTACTGACTTCAGTTGAGATTTATCTGCGAGTCGGAAATGGGACGACAGTCGCTGTTTTAACCGTAGAAACCTAAGTATAGGAACTACCCTTAGGGTATGTACTTAAATTAGGAAACTGTTAGAATGTAAATAGTTTGACTAGAAACATTATCTATATATCAGGGTTTAACCCGTTGCGGGTATACCTTTATATTCTAGAACACTAAAGTGTTTCATTTTATAAAGATGATATTGAGATAAACACATTAGATGTAAATAACAATATTTATATTTTGAATATAAATAAATCTCAAACGTATAACAGGACAAACAAATAGCTCAAACTGATTTAATCAGATGAGACTTATTTGTGGCATTGTTGTCTGGGACACAATTAACAAGACTCGTATATCCACACCTTCGAAGAATGGATACTAGGACGGATTTGATTCTATTCAAATAATGTCTACGAATCTAGTTTATTAGGCAAAGTGCCTAAAATACCTTTTACTTGGTAAAAGTGTAAGTGCCACCGATCTGTTAGCCCTCGTTCATAGTGACGTAAGTGGGCCCATATCTAGCTAGGCTAGAGGTGGATATGAACACTTTGTAACCTTTACGGATGTGGCATCGCGTTATGGTTATGTGTTTCTATTGAAACACGAATCGTAAACTTTTGATAATTCAAAGAGTTTCGACACGAATTTGACAGACAGATAGGCTAAAGTATTAAAACATCAGGATTGTCTATGGAAAATACTTAAGAAATAAGTTTCTCAAATATTTGAAAGAGTATAGTATTCTTTCATAGTGGACTCCTCCCGGAACACCTCAATTGAGCGGTGTATCCGAACGGAGAAACCGAACCTTGTTTGACATAGTAAGGTTAATCATGAGTCGCTCTGAGCTACCATTTTCCTTCTAGGGATACGCATTAAACAATGCAAAACTTATTTTGAATAAGGTTCCATAAAAATCTGTTTGACAGACTTCATATTAGATATGAACAGGAAAGAAACCGGGTTTTCTCATTCCTGAAGATTTGGGCATGATGGGCATATGTTTGGATGATACCAAACTAAAACCCAAATCAGATAAGTGCCTAATTTGTAGGTTATCCTAGTGAAACCAAAGTATAGTACTAATACAACTCACTAGAGAACAATGTAATTGTTGCTCGCCATGCGGTTTTTCTAAGAGGAATACCTATATGCAGTGGTAAGTGGGAGGAAAGTAAAACTCGATGAAAATCGGAGTAATACTGGTCCAGGCACTGATTCCTTAATGGAACACAAACAGTTCATCAGGGATGAAACTATACCAATAATCTTCGAATACACAAGAACCGCGCAAGTCGGAGAGAGTCAGAAAACAACCTGAGAGGTATGGGTTTCTGATCTCACCTCGTAAAGATGTCAATCTTATTGAGGAGACAAACCGACTACGTATGAGGAAGTGATACAAGGTATCGACTCCATATTATGGCAAAGTGCCATGAAGTCCGAAATGGATTCCATGTATACCAACCAAGTTTGGACATTGGTTGATGTACCGGAAGGCATTGTGCCTATTGGTACTATATAAGTCTTCAAGGAAGACATACATGGATGGCAATATACAACGTACAAAGCTAGGCTTGTAGCGTATAAGGTATTGTTATCAACATTGTGTCAATTACGACGAAACCTTTTACTAGTTGCCATGGTCAAATCCATTTAGATAATTGTAGGCACTGCATTATTTTTTCATATAAGTCTCGATGATGAGTCTCGTATGGAGACACTACCTCTTTAGATTGTGAAAGCCATGGGAAACGGACGTCGGAAGTATATAGTCAAGAATTGACATGTTGTTGGATTTAATTCGCTGGATTAGCTTCGGGTTCGCTTGTTGGACCTCCGTTTCAAAGCACATCGTTAGCCCAAATCCCCCACAAACCTCATCCTTAGCCCACATATCACTAAACCACACACTAAGCCACATACCAAGCCCACCAATCAAACCCAATACATGCCCATAGCCACCCTAAATAACAAAAATCACATTAACCACATGCATAAATCAAGCCAAATCCCCTTCCTAAATTAAAGAAATCCCATGGATCCCTTGCCTAATTAAACCAAATCATATCCCTCACTAAAAAAGAATAAATCAAATTAAATCAATTCACTTCCCTAATTAAAAGATTTTTCCTTATCACATACTAATTAAAAATATCTCCCATTAATGCACAAATCATTCTCCTTCTCAAACAAGGAAAGCCCTCATCCTTTTGCCTATAAAAAAAACCATTTCACCAACACATTAAACCTAGCTCATTCCTACGAAAATACAAGGAAAATAAACATAGTTCATTCACACAAAAAACACCAAGAAGTAATTCACGCCCAAAGTCCCAAATAACCTTCATATTGCCGCACATAGCCTTCTCCATTTGCCGTCCATAAGCCATGCCCATTCACGCATCAAGTGCACTGCCCATTCACGCCACTCCACTCACACCTAGCCACATAACTTCATCAACCCTTCACGCACCAAGTGAACTGCCTTCATCACGCCACATAGCCAAAAAACTTCATCAGCCCTTCACGCACCAAGTGCACTGCCTTCATCACGCCACATAGCCACATAACTTCATCAGCCCTTCACACTCCACTACACGTACTGCCTTCATAATGCCACACAGCCCCTAACCAGCCAATGACTCAACGTGAACTGTCCCTTGTAGCCCTTCAATTAAACGCCCAAAATTCCACACATAAACTTCCCAAAACAACCCCTAAAAACGGCCGCAAAACACCCTAAAACTGCACCTAAAAATTGTCCAAAACAGTCCCCGAATTAACCCTAAATAGTGACCAGAAAATACCCTTAAAACCACAGCGAAACGGAGTGAAATTAGCAGCCCAAACAGCGAAACAGCGAAGGAAAACATCGAACCAGTGAACCGGGAGAGTTGTGGAATATTAATATTTCCGACGTCCGTGTAACGCGCTTTCGAGAGACGAAAAAAAAGGTTAGACCTGAGGGCACCTTCCTTATTTATTATTCTTCGTTTTTTATTTATTTTAATATATTATCACATGAGAGTCGTTTGTTGATGCATGATGTGAATTCTGGGTGAACGGAATGCGTGTTCTCTTTTGTGGTATATCGGATGGAAACCCGGACGTAAATTTCGTAGCCGAATCCGAATGGACGGTAGTGCGGTTTGCACTCGGGATACAATGACACGTACTACTTAAGAGACACACGTATTTCGTTTCATCCAAACATGTATGCGAGCATGATTTAGTCTAGTATGTTATTTATTCTTTTGAAGCATGATTTTGTCTAGTATGTCATTTATTTTTAAGCATGATTTAGTTGTTTATTTTTAAAGCATGAGTAGTTATTTGTTTTGAGTTTGGAATTTGCATTAAGTTTATGTTGTTGTTTGCTTTTCGCATTATATAATTGAAATATGTTCATGAAATTGCCGTGTGTTGTCGTGTGTTATGAGGACTTACTTTCCAAGCATGCAAACTTAGACATGGGATTTATCCTTATGAACATGAACTAGATATAGGTTGTTCTTGAGCATGTTGCGTAGATTTGGTTAAGATATTGCACAGATCACATCATTACAAGTGGCATAAGTAAGGGACCATTCCGAACCCAACAGGTTTGAGGTCTTCCCTTGCGAGGGGTGAGTGCGGCCTTAAACCTTTGTCTCGGTTCACACCGGGTGGCGACTCCATGTTATTTCTCCGGTTTAGTTCCCCGCGAGTTATTCCGTACTCCCAACTAGGCCGCGAGCCTAGAACAGCGTCGCCGATTTCTGTGTCCTACAGTCTGGCGACTCCACTGGGGACAGAGAATCGGCCCCGGAATCATGTCTTGTGATGTTTATGATTTGTGCTTTAGTTGAGCGTGTCTATAGTGGGTTAAAGGGGTTTAATCAAAGGCATTGTTAAGGCTAGGTGATGGTTCAATGTCTTCCCTCATTCACTACCTTTCTATAAGGAAAAGCTGTGAAGGCACCAAGATGATCATTCCTCGTAGCTCATTGTGACAGACTAGTTTGGAGGACTCATTGTTTATTCCTGTCACCAAAGCGATAAGAGCCTAAGAGACTTAGGTATTTAAGAGAGTTCGCTCCACCCTCTCTCTGGGGAATCTACAGTGGGAAATCCATTCGACAGTTAGTCACACACCGTAACTCCTTGGCACGTACCGTAAGGTATAAAAAAGGTGCGTCCACTTGGTCGATTGAACCCTTGAGTGGGGAGTCCTATTTGTGGGCAATCCTTCGTCAACGAGAGCCTTTGTCCACACTCTTGTAAACCTACATGAGAACCTTAGTCGTAGAACTAATAGAAATTATTTATTTTGTGTTTATGTTTTGGACCGTCATCATTTGGAACCCGTTGGACCTTTTGTCAAAAGATGTGAACTTACTGGGCCATTTAAACTGGGATGAGTTCCTGTCCTTTGACAGTTGGGCCAAAAGTTTATGGAATGCCAATGGGCCATTTTGTGTTTAGGCCTTTTATCATTTGAAGTTGTTTAGCCATGTTATCGCAAAAGTGTAAACATGTTGGGCCTTTTCAACTGGGACAAGTTTGCACCTCGCAATAGTGTGATTGAATGCTTTAAAATGATAATGGGCCGACTTATATATTCCATGCATCGCACGTATCTCATGCATCTCATGCATACATGCATCATGTTAACCCCTGTATCTTAAAAGCCATCATAGATATCTGTTGGGTTAGGAAAGAAAGACTTGTCAAAAGGTGTTTAACAAACATAGATATCGAGAAAAGGAAGCTGAGAAACAGAAAAATTTACGGCAAGGATAGAAAGACCATGGTGGGCCCAAAAAAAGAGAAAAGAAAAAAAAGAAAAAAAAAACTGTTTGTTTTTAGTCCTTGATAGTTAGACATAAGTCCAATGATGAAATCATTTGCTTTAGGGTGAAATCTTAGAAACGATAAACTCTTGATGTGCTTTTATCTGATACATTGAGTGATTGATCTATGTTAGACTCGTAAGCACTTCACTATAAGTTCTTAGCGGTGAAAACCTGAGTAGTTGGCAAGGTGACTAGTTGAAGAAATTGTAGGTCGGTGAATGACCGTTTGCTTAGATGTCTATCTTGATTTGCTTATGTTATGATGTGTGGTATGGTTGAAAATGAAAGAAAAGTCTCTGAAGAAAAGAATTGAACCACCTATAACCGATAAACGTGAAGTTACCCATGGGCGAGTATTAGGACCACCATGAGGAGAAATGCTACCTTAAGGGTAGGTATGTTGAAAAAAAAAAAGAAAAATAAAAGAATAAAAGAAAAATAAAAGAAAAATAAAAGTTCAAAAAGAAAAGAAAAAAGAAAGAGACAAAAGAGAAAGAAAACTATACCACATTGAGCACAGAAAAGCAACTGCATGCATAATTGAGACATCTAGGTTGGTTTGACCCATCGATCCCAATTTTTGACGAAATCATTGAGTTGGCTCACCTGGGGATGAATCTGCAAAGGAACCTTTGCACACACACACTTTGAGTCTGGCTTAGATCATTTATTCAAAGACATGGATTTGAGTTGCGTTGAATGTTTTGAAGGTTCTCTGGTTTCAATACTGGGCATTCTTTGAGGACGATAATATGTGTAACTATTGGGACTATTTTGTAGCATGAGATATACTATGATGATATGGAATGCCACATCACGTGGTCCACCTTGACCTAGTGCAAACAGTGAAAGGCAGAAAGCTAAATCAAGTCTGGGGGCGACCAGTCTACCACCCCGTGAATAAGAAGTATAACAAGAAATTGAGCCATGAGACCAGAGAGAAGATCGAGCAATCACCTGGAGAACTGGCGGAAGACCTAACCCAACGGAATAGGAAATTCATTCATGCATGCATGCATACACGTAAAGTACTGGCATTCTTTTTTGTGTTTGTTCTGTTTTGTATTCACAGGTTTTCAAAAAAAAAAAGAGAAAGCGGCAAATGTAAGCCAACCAGAATCAGCAACATCAATATTAGTTCGGGGATGAGTCCAAGGGTTGAGGCCCATATCAGTTTCAATTTTGGGGATGAGGCCCACATATCATCAGAATGTCGGGTATGGCACTCCGGTATGGAGACACAACCGCGACATCTCGGGTATGGGGTTTGGCACAGCGGGAATGACACTCCGAGAATGGAGCATGATTCGAGAATGAACAAGCCGGGAATGGCACTCCGAGAATGGAGCATGGTTCGGAAATGAACAAGCCGGGAATGGCACTCAGATAATAGAGCACGGTTCGAGAATGAACAAGCCGAGAAAGGCACTCCGAGAATGGAGCATGGTTCGGAAATGAACAAGCCGGGAATGGCACTCAGATAATAGAGCATGGTTCGAGAATGAACAAGCCGAGAAAGGCACTCCGAGAATGGAGCACGGTTCGGGAATGAACAAGCCGGGAATGGCACTCCGGAATGGAGCAAGGTTCGGAAATGAACAAGCTGGGAATGTAACTCCGAGAATGGAGAAAGGTTCGGGAATGGACCACATCACAGTAACAGTTCAGGAATGGACCACCTCACATTAATCGTTCGGGAATGGACCACCTCACAGCACTGTTCGAGAACGAACCATCATATCAGCAATGCCTCAGGGATGAGGTTCAGTATGTCGAGAATGGAATTTCGAGGAAGGAGCATGGGTCGAGGCCCACATCAATATCAGTTCAGGGTCGAGGCCCACTACATCATCAGTTTTTCGGGAAGGAAACCCAGGGTCGAGGCCCACACTATCAGCAGTTTCGGGAATGAATCCCAGGGTCGAGGCCTACATTATTAGCAGTTTCGGGAAAGAATCCCAGGGTCGAGGGCCACACTATCAACAGTTTCGAGAATGAATCCCAGGGGAATGAATCCCAGGGTCGAGGCCCACATCGTCAGAGTTTTGGAATGAATCCCAGGGTCGAGGCCCACATCTTCATAATTTTGGAATGAATCCCAGGGTCGAGGCCCACATCGTCAGAGTTTTGGAATGAATCCCATGGTCGAGGCCCACATCATTAGAGTTTTGGAATGAATCCCGGGGTCGAGGCCCACATCAGCAGGGTTTCGGGAATGAATCTCAGAGGAATGAATCCCAGGGCGAGGCCCACAATAGCATCAGTATCAGTCTTACCGGGTATGGCACTCTGAGGGTGAGGCCCACATCATCATCAGTATCAGTCTTGTCGGGTATGGTATTCTGGGGGCGAGGCCCACAATAGCATCAGTATCAGTCTTGCCGGGTATGACACTCTGGGGGCGAGGCCCACATCATTATCAATATTAGTCTTGCCGGGTATGGCACTCTGGGGGCGAGGCCCACATCATTATCAGTATCAGTCTTGCCGGGTATGGTGCTCTGAGGGCGAGGCCCATATAGCAGCAGTATCAGTGTGAGGGCGAGGCCCACATCAGTATCAGCTAGGGGCGAGGCCCTCAGTATCAGCTTGGGGCGAGGCCCACATCAGTATCAGCTTGGGGCGAGGCCCACATTAGTATCAGCTGGGGGCGAGGCCCACATCAGTATCAGTTTGGGGCGAGGCCTACATCAGTATCAGCTGGGGGTGAGGACCACATCAGTGTCAGCTTGGGGCGAGGCCCACATCAATATCAGCTTGGGGTGAGGCCCACATCAATACCAGCTTGGGGCGAGGCCTACATCAGTAACAGCTTGGGGCGAGGCCAACATCATCAGTTTAAGGGTGAGGCCCTTATTGTCAGCGGTATTGGGATACATCCCAGGGTCGAGTTGCCCTCATTGTCTGTTGCAGTTCCAAATGCGTCCCAGGGTCGAGGGCCCACTATATCATCAGTTGTAGTTTCGGGATGCGTCCCAGGGTTGAGGACCCACTACATCATTAGTTTGAGGGCGAGGCCCACATTGTCAACGATATTAGGATGCATCCCAGGGTCGAGGTGACCCCGTTGTCTGTTGCAGTTCCAGAATGCGTCTCAGGGTCGAGGGCCCACTACATCATCAGTTGTAGTTCCGGGATGCGTCCCAGGGTCGAGGACCCACTACATCATCAGTTTAAGGGCAAGGCCCATATTGTCAGTGGTATTGGGAACGTCCCAGGGTCGAGGTGCCCCCATTGTCGGTTGCAGTTCCGGGATGCGTCCTAGGGTCGATGGCCCACTACATCATCAGTTGTAGTTTCGAGATGCGTCCCAGGGTCGAAGACCCACTACATCATCAGTTTGAGGGCGAGGCCCACATTGTCAACGGTATTGGGATGCGTCCCAAGGTCGAGGTGCCCCCATTGTCGGTTACAGTTCCGGGATGCTACCAGGGTCGAGGGCCCACTGCATCATCAGTTGTAGTTCCGGGATGTGTCCCATGGTTGAGGACCCACTACATCATCACTTTTAGGATGTGTCTCAAGGTCGAGGGCCCACACATCGGTTGCAGTTCCGGGATGCGTCCCAGGGTCGAGGGCCCACTACATCATCAGCACATTTCACATTCGGTGGTTCGGGAACAAAGCCCAGAGGTCGAGGCACCTCGCCACCATATCAATTCAGTTCAGAACAACAGGCAAGTCAGGTGGCAGCTGGCGAGCCAGGAATTCATTCATCATCACTTTTAGGATGTGTCCCAGGTCGAGGGCCCACACATCAGTTGTTGTTTCGAGATGCATCCCAGGGTTGAGGGCCTACTGCATCATCAGCACAGTTCACATTCGGTGGTTCGGGAACAAAGCCCAGGCAAGTCAGGTGGAAGCTGGTGAGCCAGGTAAGTAAAAATGCATTGCATAACTTTGATAGGATTGTCACTGTTACACACTGTACAAGTCCCATCAAAGTGGGGGCGACTGTAGGCACTGCATTTTTTTTCATATAAGTCCCGATGATGAGACTCTTATGGAGACACTACCTCTTTAGACTGTGAAAGCCGCAGGAAAAAGATGTCGGAAGAAAATAGTCAAGAATTGACATATTGTTGGATTTAATTCGCTGGATTAGCTTCAGGTTCGCTTGTTGGACCTCCGTTTCAAAGCACATCCTTAGCCCAAACCCCCCCCCCCCCCCCCCCACAAACCTCATCCTTAGCCCACATATCACTAAACCACACACTAAGCCACACACCAAGCCCACCAATCAAACCCAATACACGCCCATAGCCACCCTAAATATAAAAAATCACATTAACCACATGCATAAATCAAGCCAAATCCCTTTCTAAATTAAAGAAATCCCATGGATCCCTTGCCTAATTAAACCAAATCATATCCCTAACTAAAAAAGAATAAATCAAATTAAATCAAATCACTTCCCTAATTAAAAGTTTTTTCCTTATCACATACTAATTAAAAATCTCCCATTAATGCACAAATCATTCTCCTTCTCAACAAGGAAAGGCCCCATCCATTTGCCTATAAAAAGAACCATTCACCAACACATTAAACCTAGCTTATTCCTACGAAAATACAAGGCAAAATAAACCTAGTTCATTCACACAAAAAACACCAAGAAGTAATTCACGCCCAAAGTCCCAAATAACCTTCATAGTGCCGCACATAGCCTTCTCCATTTGCCGTCCATAAGCCCTGCCCATTCACGCACCAAATGCACTGCCCATTCACGCCACACCACTCACGCCTAGCCATATAACTTCATCAGCCCTTCACGCACCAAGTGCACTGCCTTCATCACGCCACCTAGCCACATAACTTAATCAGCCCTTCACACTCCACTACACGTACTGCCTTCATCACGCCACACTGCCCCTAACCAGTCAATGACTCAACGTGAACTGCCCCTTGAAGCCCTTCAATTAAACGCCCAAAAGTCCACGCATAAACTGCCCAGAACAACCCCTAAAAACTACCTTAAAATACCCCTAAAACTGCACCTAAAAACAGTCCAAACAGTCCTCGAATTAACCCAAAATAGTGACCAGAAAATACCCTTAAAACCACAGCGAAACAGAGTGAAAACAGCAGCCCAAACAGCGAAACAGCGAAGGAAAACATCAAACCAGTGAACCAGGAGAGTTGCGGATTATCAACCCTTTCGACGGCCGTGTAACGCGCTTTCGAGAGACGACAAAAGAGGTTAGACCTGAGGGCACCTTCCTTATTTATTATTCTTCGTTTTTTATTTATTTTAATATATTATCGCATGAGAGTCGTTTGTTGATGCATGATGTGAATTCCAGGTGAACGGAATGCGTGTTCTCTTTTGTGGTATATCGGATGGAAACCCTGACGTAAATTCCGTAGCCGAATCTGAATGGATGGTAGTGCGGTTTGCACTCGGGATACAATGTCACGTACTACTTAAGAGACACACGTATTTCGTTTCATCCAAACATGTATGCGAGCATGATTTAGTCTAGTATGTCATTTATTTTTAAGCATGATTTAGTTGTTTATTTTAAAGCATGAGTAGTTATTTGTTTTGAGTTTGGAATTTGCATTAAGTTATGTTGTTGTTTGCTTTTCGCATTATATAATTGAAATATGTTCATGAAATTGTCGTGGTGTTATGAGGACTTACTTTCCAAGCATGCAAACTTAGACATGGGATTTATCCTTATGAACATGAACTAGATATAGGTTGTTCTTGAGCATGTTGCGTAGATTTGGTTAAGATATTGCACAGATCACATCATTACAAGTGGCATAAGTAAGGGACCATTCCGAACCCAACAGGTTTGAGGTCTTCCCTTGCGAGGGGTGAGTGCGGCCTTAAACCTTTGTCCCGGTTCACACCAGGTGGTGACTCCATGTTATTTCTTCGGTTTAGTTCCCCGTGAGTTATTCCGTACTCCCAACTAGGCCGTGAGCCTAGAACAGCGTCGTCGATTTTTGTGTCCTACAATAATGCTTGCTGATGTTGCATGTTTCATTTATGAAATATGGCAGCTGAACGTCAAAATCGCTTTCTTTAAATGAAAACCTTTTGGAGGATGTTTACAACATCCTGATGGTTTTGTCATACCAAAACGAGAAAACAAGGTTTGCAAGTTAATTCGATCCATTTATGGATTGAAGCAAGCATCGCATTCTTGGAACTATAGTTTTGATGTAATCATAATGGTATATGATTTAATTCAAAACGAAATGATTCTTGTGTATATAATAGGGTTAGTGGGAGCGCATTGACAGTGATTGTCCTAAATAATGATGATATATCATTTCTTGGAAATGAAATTCCCATAATAAAAATCGGTGAAAACTTGGCTTTGATGAAAATTCTCCTTAGAATTCTTGGGAGAGACAACCTTTATTCTAGGAATAAGGATCTACTGGGATAGATCTAAAAGTTGTTGGCACTCTCCGAGAACTCGTACATTGAAATATATGTAAGCGACCTGGTGTCTCATATGCTTTGAGCAGATGGAGTCACAATCCTGCCAATCCAAGTGATAGTCACTGGATTGATGTTAAGAACATCCTTAAGTATCTTAGATGAACTAAGGATGCTTTCTTAAGTTATGGAGAATGAGAACTTGAAGTGACTGGGTTCACTACTGCAAGTTTCCAAACCGATAAAAAATGACTATAAGTCTTAACAGAGGTACTATATAGTTTGAATAACGAAACAGTCAGCTGGAAATCTTCCAAGCAAGATATTGTTGCCGAATAAACAACAAAAGTGGAATATTGCTGCAGCTGAGGCAGCAATAGAAGCCTTTTGGATTGATAATAATCCTAATCAGATTAGGAGTAATTCTGTTAGCAGCTGAGCTAGGCTACAGCACAGGCTAAAGAGTTAATATGTCTCATCAACGATCCAGATATATACTTCAGATATTCATCTGATTCGTTCGGATCACACATCATGGCGATGTGATGATCGAATAAATCACATCAGATGATAGCAATGCAAATCCGCTGACGAAAGCATTTTCTCAAAAGATGTTTGAGTGAACCGTACATAGTTCGGGTGTAGGACACTTGAGTGATTGGCTATAGGCCAAGTGGGAGATTGTTGGACAATTATGACCCATAGCATCACTATTTGTACAGATCATGATGTTGTTGTACAAATTAACTATGTGACAAAGGAAATTGCTCTTTTATCATTTGTAATTAGATTACCAAGATATATAAATGATAAAAGGTCCTTATGATAAGTTCCGGATTGAGATGATATGAGACAGTATCAATCCACGAAGGTTTAATCATTAAATATCCCTAACCTGAGACTTGCCCCGCTAATACTTGCGACAATCAATATACTTTGGTTTTGGTCGTCCAGGGCTTTAACAGGTTCTGTGTATGCCTCTTCTATGGTATATTGAGAATCGTAGTGTATTGGGTGTGATGTCAAGACGGAAGTATCACTCCAGTCATAGTGGAGATGATGATCACGTAGGATACGAAACTGGTGCTCTTATGTACTACAGTCATCGGGATAATATGACTAGGTCATGATTATCCGATTAAAGAGACTAGTTACCAGAGATCTGATAGGTGCTTCGTACGGGGCAGACACAATTCCAGCCCCAGGCCTAGCACGTGACATCCAGTACTGGATCGCAATACGCAATACTACGTATACTACGCCTGATAAAGATTACATATTCCTTTAAGAATATTTCTGGAGAATTGGGTAGGCACGGTGCTTTGCTAGAATCCAACCATGTCTTGTAAATCGGTAAAAGCGTAGTACTAGGTACGTACGTGTTCGGATAGTCCGACGATCGGATTTACGGCCAATATATTCAGGGATCTCATGGGTCGCTTCCCGAAGATTCACCGATGACGTATGACTCGCACATTATTAATCTGGGATTAATTATAAGAGAGAGAAAATTAATCTAGGATTAATTACGGAGATATTTTATCTCGGATAAAATATTATTTAAAGAGAGAGAACGATTAATTTGGAATTAATCGATAAAATAATATATTCGATATATTATACGAAATTGGATTTCAACGCGGAATTAAAATTAGATTTTAATTCGGGCGAACGAGTTAATTTAGAATTAATTTGTTAGCGACGTGAATAGTAATTTTGCTAGGCATAATTATTTAATTAAATTTGATTTAATTACGTCGCAACGGAAAATTTGTTAATTCGGAATTAGCGAACCCGAGCCCGGGAGTCTTTGCGGGCCCACTCGCATTTCGAATTTAAGTGCGGCCCACAAGTCACTTCAAGCGTCAAATCATTAGTCATTCAAGTGATGGATGTCTTGTCACTTTGAGTGATGTGATGCCAGTCACTATTCATGAGTGATACGAGTTGTTGGAAGGCTTAATTGCCTTGTACCTTTTTGGAAAAGAGAGAAATGGTATTTGTTTTTTGAAAATCAAATACCATATACACAACACACAAAAACACAACTTCTCTTCCTCTCTCTCCCTCCCATTCGGCCAAGGGCCAAATTCTCTCCTTCTCCATTTTTGACAATGCCGAGAGTTGGAAGAAGAAAATGTGAAGATTTGTTACAAATTTTCACAAGTGCTAGCACACATTAGGAGCATACAAAGGTGATAGGGAAACCCACCCATGGGCATGGAATCCACATCCAAGCTTGGAGCTTGACCGAAACTTGGAGATCACAAAAAGGGAGCCATTGCCGAGAGCTTCATGAAGGAGCAAAAAGATTTTGTGTTCATCGCATCAAAATTCGATCAATGTAAGTATGATTATGCCATACTTCTTTGTTGTATTCACATGTTTTACGCTTAAATCGATCTTGGTTTGACCTTAGAAACCCAACATGTATTTAATTAATTATTTAATTAATTTAATTGTTAAATGATTAATATAATTAAAATATAAATATCTTACCAAATGATAAAGTTAGGAAATGATTATTAGTGTAAATGTTTGACTTTACATTAAAAGGAAATGGTTGTCAAATTGAGTTTGACTTCTTAAGATATTTGTTTTAATTGTTAAAAATTGAAAATATCAATTTCCTTTTATTTTTTGTTATTTTCAGCCAACACCATAAAATAAATATAATTGTTATATTTTTTTAGTTGCTTTATTTAACTTTAAGAAAATCATTAAATGGTTTGATGATGACTTTTGCAAGTTGATAAAGCAAAATTAAATGAAATAAAAATATCATGATTTTTGTATATACACCACCAATTTCGGCCAAGGGCTATTTGGAACAAGTATATATTATTTTGTTTCATTTTTTAGGGTTAGAAAAGTTCATTAGATACCAAATAAACATAAAAGAAGTTGAGAGAAAAGCTTGAAGGCTAAAGCAAAAAGCTTGGAAATCTTTGAGTTTTGTAAGTTTTTCTTTAAAGTTTTCAACATGAAAAATATTTCTAACATGCTTAGCATCATTTGTGTTGCTTTGGTGTTGTCTCTCTTCTTATAGTTTGTGTTTATTTTGGTTGTGAACTTTGATGAAAGATTGATGCATGTAAGTAAGCTTGAAATGGTTTCAAAGCTTTACTTTTGATTTTTGGAAAATCAAGTTGACATTCTAGAGTTGGTAAGCCACTCCTTGGTGACCTATAATTTTTCTAGAGTTTTTTCAAACTGGTGAGGCTAGATTGGTGAAGTATTGAATGGATTAAAGTGTTGGATTTTGTAAATTGGTGAAATTGGACATTTGTGAAATTGAAAAATTAGGGTTCATAACCCACTCCAAATTTGGGGATTTTCATATATGTGATGTTTATGGTATTACTATGATGCATGTAAAATTTTAGGTTGATTGGATTTGATCTTGGCATGTTTTGAACTAAAGGGACCAAATTGCAATTAATTGAAAATTTTGGGTGGCTCACGGCATTAGACTAAAAATTGGGGATTTGTGTGAAATCTGATTTTGATGCATTAGATGTGTTGAAAAACATTTTAGAAATGATTTAGAATCATCCAAAATTATATTTGATAATTTTTGGGCTAAAATAATCAATTTACAAAGTTTTGGGGTAATTCGGTAATTACCAAGAAATTTGATCTCTTGTGTAATTTTTCAGAATTTGATAATTGGATAATTAAATAAATAAGTTTATTTAATTGATCGAATAAAAAATTTTGAAATCGGAAAATTTTGATTTTCCACTATTCCGCTGCGTTACCGATATTCCCCCCTTAAAACCCCAACAGGTTCCTCGTTGTGGGCCCATGGGGGCAACAACAATCAATAAAAGGGAAGATCGTCATGGTACCCAATACCTTGTTTGATGGAGGTAACGACCCGACCTCTAAATCCCCCCTAATCTAGTTTTTTTAACAATTCGCTAACTCCCAAATCTTTTGCAGCTTGTTGGGGGGATCTCCCTAAAGTTCACCTTAAAACCCGAGACATGGTGAGGAAAGCAATGGAATCCTAGGGCCACTATAGGGACCTTGTCAACCTTTCTGCTTTGGCCGACTCGGATCTTATCTCGAGCACTCCACCTCCTCAGTCGAGGAGGGCTGGTAGGTTGTGACTGACCTGCTAACTTCATTTTTGCCGCCTTAGCCTTTTTTTCTTCGTACTTTTCCTTTTTCTATAATTTGTCCGCCTTTTCTCTTTGTAGGAATTCCGGCTCCAAAACTCCCCTCCAACATGCCGAGGAGATGTTGCAAGGATCTCGAGGTGGGTCCAACGGCTCCCGACCTCGAATGACTACTCATGCCTCGTTAGAAATCAAACGAAAGTCTACCCATTCTGCTACCACTCTAGTCGGGCCATCCAGTGCCCCACAAACAGCAATAGTCCAAGCCATGAGCAGTTCTCAACCAATCCAAGCTTCAACTACTCCACCTCGACCATCCAAGAGACGTCATTATCATATTAGGGTCGATGAGCCTGAGAAACCCTTAGATAGGGCTACGAGGAAAAAGGCAGTAGCTCAAAAAGGCAAAACCTCAGTCGCGCTTCCTCAAGTCGGAAAGACGTCTCGCTATTTGGAGTCGATAGCTTCATCGAGGGGGTGATGGATAAAGAGGCCCACCTCCTCGCGGCCTACAACCTCATGGAAAAGTGCGTGGACTTGGAGAAGGCCACTGAATATGAAGCTCGCTCACTTAAAGACCTCATTTCCAGAACATGCATGACACTCTCGAGGGTAATTGGACTTCTCCCTTACAATTTTTCTTTTGATTTATTCCTGGCGAGACTGACCTCATTTTTAATGCAGATGGCCTATGCCATGGCCACTAATCACGATATATTGACGAGCACCCTCTCCGAGGGCGGCCAGGTGCAACGGCTTCAAAGCCATCTGACCGAGCGAGAGTTATCCTAGTAGCTGCCTTTCAAAAGGCTTCGGTAATCACCAAAAAGGCCTAAAAAGAAATCTGAGGTCTCAAATAATCTGAGGTTGATGCCAAATCTGAGGCAGCTGCCTTTCGAAGGGCTTAACTAATCACCAAGAAAGAGAAGGACGACGCTAGTACCGAGGTGACCCAAACAACATACGAAATCAAGGCCTTGTCATGGCTGATTGCCTCAGCCGAGACCAAATCCGAGGAGAAATCAAAGCAGCTTGAGAAGGCTCTGGAGAATATGAAGAGGATGGAGGCCGAGCAGCTAGGTCTCTTAGAGACTTCCAAATGATAGGCCAAGATTGATTGGCTGGAAGAATGCGTTAAGATTTTTGAGATGCTTCAACCGCTCCTGAATTTGGATGTGATACACTGGCACATGAAGTTATGCAAATGGGAGATAACCGAAGAGGAGGCCTTTGCCCAAATTCCTCAAGACCTTGAGGCTATCCAATATCTCGAGCCGGTGTCCTCTATGCCCCATGCCCAATAAGATCTTGTCCATTCTCCACATGCTGCCGTTCTTACCGAGGAAACTCATGGCCCTTCCATATCCGTTGTACAAGTTGAAGAGGTCCCCGACCCCTCCCCTTCTATCTCATAAACCGAAGAGGTTATTGCTTCTACCTCTGATGATCCCGCCCCTGCTGGGCCTGCTCCCGATGAGCGTGCCCCTGCTTCTGGTGCTTAATAGCTCATTTCTTTGCTTTGCTGTATTTTGTGTGGGTGAAAGGGGCCATTTGTAAAGAATACTATAAATGAATGAGCATTTATTTTTGCACTTACACTTCTTTTCTTTTCCATTTTATTGAGCAAAGTTCTGATGCATGGCAACTTCCTTCAACATTTAGCCATTTTCATCAAATTAAATCCATTCACTCCCCCAAGGGATCAAGCCATCAGCAACCATGACACCCGAGCACCATATGATTCAAACCTTGGAGAACTTTTAACTAGAAAGATTAACATTGCTTCAAACATTATGATCTTTACCTAGCCCTCCTCCATATTTATTCTTCAAAGTGAAAAGAAACTATGATGGGCACATTTCGGGACCGATCCGGTACATCATCTTGGCCATAAGGGATAGTTCTATTTCCATGAGTCATGGGGAAAAAATCTAACCCCACGCCAATATGCATAGTAAGGCCTTGGTGGGACGTAACCCAACCCCAAGCAAAAAATAGTACCTGGCCACAAGGGAATACTCCCTCCTTGTGCCATTCCCATGGCCATGAGGGGAAACTCTGATCCCATGTCAATGATAACAATGAGGCCTCGGTGGGATGTAACTCGACCCCAAGCCAAAAATAGTATTTGTCCACAAAAGAATGCTCCATCTTTGTGCCATTCCATTGGCCATGGGGGAGAAACTCCGACCCCATGCCAATGATCACAATGAGGCCTCGGTGGAATGTAATCCGACCTCGAGCCAAAAATAATACTTGTCCACAAGGGAATGTTCCTTTCTTGTGCCATTCCTTTGGCCATGGGGGGAGAAACTCTGACCCCATGGAAATGATCACAATGAGGCCTTGGTGGGACGTAACTCAACCCCGAGCCAAAAATAGTACTGGGCCACAGGGGAATGCTCCCTCCTTATGTCATTCAGCACTTGGCCTTTTGAGAGAAACTTCAAACTCATGTTAGGACACAATGAGGCCTCGGTGGGACATAACCCGATCCCGAGCCAAAAATAGTACTTGGCCGCAAGGGAATGCTCCATCATTGTGCCATTCCCTTAGTCATGGGGGAAACACCGACCCCATGCAAATAATCACAATGAGGCCTCGGTGGGATGTAACCGAGCCAAAAATAGTACTGGGCCAAAAAAGAATGCTCCCTCCTTGTTTCATTCAACACTTGGCCATAGGGGGAGAAACGCCGACCCCATGTCAAGACACAATAATGCCTCGGTGGGACATAACCCAACCCTGAGCCTTCGAATCACATTATGGCCTTGGCGAAATGAATGCAGCCCCGAGCCATCAAATCATAAAATGGCCTCGGCGGAACGAATGCAGCCCTGAGCCATCAAATCATTTACCAAGACTTAGCCACGAGGGAAGATTTTCGACCTCCGGTAATCTCTATGGAGATTGGTGAATGGCGTCCATACCAAGTCATCCATCAAAATAAAAATGAAAACAACAACAAGACAAATACCACATGGGTGACATATCAAATACCCCGCACTGACCCAAAAGAAACAACAAGGGAGCCTGAGGCAACGTCCTACCTCATGCTGCCCAAAACAGCAATTTTGAACCTTACAGTCCAATAACTCGGAGTACCGAGCTTCGGATCTGGGTGGCCAATGCCACAAGTTTTCCCATGCTAGGAAAGCCCTTAGTATCCAAACGCCATGGAGACCCTCAGGCCTTTCCCGTGCTATGCTCTTAATGATTCGAAATGGGATGGCCAATGTCACAGAGGCATCTTCCCTCCCTATACTAGGCATACCCCTAGGCTACAAACGCCACAGAGGCCCATGGGCCCTCCCCGTGTTATGCACCTCCAACACTGGGTGGACAACATCGTGTGGGAATTGTCCCTCCCCATGCTATGCAGACCCAAGGATACCACAATTATTCATTATACATGCATGCTATGATTACCGTGATGCACCAAACACCATGTCGACTCATTCACCGAACGTGCTATGGATACATAAGTTTCCAAACACCATAAAGGTCTTCATGTCATATTTCTCAAATATACATGTCAATGGGTATTAACGTTCCAGCCCAGAGGTTCGATAATGGCACCTGCGATTGACGCACCATGGGGGTGCATGTTTTTCCCACATAAATTGCATCCCTTCTTTTATTCCAATCACGAGTATTTCACAAGAATGTTATACATGCCTTTCCCATCCAAATAATAAACAAGCATATGTGAACAAATTTTTATTTAAAACGGGAAAGCCTTATTCATATTTAAGGGATCTACTGCCCCCTTTACAACTCTTTGAGGGTCATTCTAAGAGAGGCTTTATTGGAAATATCTTATTCAGCATCTCTGAAAAATTCTTAACAAAGTCCTTCTGAACCGAGCTCTACCTTTGCATCTCTGAATAATTCTTAACAATTCCATTTTGAACTAAGCTCTTTGAAGAATTGGCGGGTTAAGAGACAACCATAATTTCTCTAAGAGGAACTTATTCAGCATTAGCACTAACGGGTAAAACCCAGTCAACCTCAAATTTCTGATATGACATTTCATTCAACAACTCAATTCAGGATGAAGACTTCTATTGACGTTTCTGTACTTGGCTACTCGTGGAAGAATGGAAAAGGTCATCCCCATGACTAAGTTTGGACCTCCAACTTTGCAGCTAATTACTTCTCTTCTTATTCCCACTCGTGGATCCAACCTCAGATGTTTCACCCTTCATATAATAACAAACTTGGAAAGCTACTAAATATGCATAATAAGCAGAAGGCACTATGGAAACTGATCGAGTACACCTTGCTCGTTGGTTCTCCTAATATTCCATTACAACGATCACTATCAACGCTGCCTGACCTTTATAGCCTCGGGGTTTACACACTCGTTTAGGTAGTCGTTCCATACCAAATTGTCCACCTGCTCCTGCAAGTCTCTGTACTTTTCTGTGGCATGTCCTTTCACATTATGGTGCACAAAATAAGCCATAACAAAAATTTACTGTACGCGTCACGAAGTGCAGTCCTAAATTCCAGTTTTGTGCAAGTTTGGTATTTTGGCCATAATGTTTTCATCTGATATCCGATTGAGCTGATTCAAGTTGCAGATTATCTACAACTTTGAAATTTTAAATATTTTCGAATTCCGAAGTTTTCAAGACCGACATTAACGAATAATCCAATGTGTTTTATGTAATTACTAAAGTCATTATCAAAAAATAAAAAATGGAAAATGACAATTTACAATTGTCAAACTTCCACAAAACATGCTTGCATATTTGGTTGAGTGTTTTGTGGAGTGTCTTTTGGCATGTTTGGTGGAGTGTTTGGTGGAGGATTTTGTGGAGTGTTTTGTGGAGTGTTTGGTGGAGTGTTTTGTAGAGTGTTTGGTGGAGCAATTGGTGGAGCAATTGGTGCAGAAATTGGTGGAAGCCTTTAGATTTTTCTATAAATACCAAGCCATTTCATTTGTAATTCTCATACTTTCCTTAGGTTTTTGTAAGGAATTTAAGGATTGTATCTTATTTGTATTTATTTTCTGTATTTAATTTATGCATTTTTATTTTCAGTAATAGTAGTAGTTTATTTTATTTTATTTCCTTTATGTTTAGTAGTTAAATTTCTGCTGGGGTAAGGGTGAAGCTTTTATTATTTTAGTTTAGATTAATCTCCCTTAATTATAATATGGAAATTATAATTTAATAATATGGACTAAAGGTTATACCGCCTTAATGGCTGGTTTTATTTATTTGACATAATGTGACACCTCCTATATGGCCGGTCTTTATGTGACAGATGATTACCGCCTATATTGCTGGTTTATGGACAAATAATAACATCGCCTTTATGGTCGGTTGGACTTAATTGAAAATCTGACTTAATGAGGATACCGCCTATATGGTCGGTTGGTAATATCACTGATAATTTCTATATTATAATAAGGGAGATTTCTAAATTAGAATTAGTAAAGGTGGATCCCCTAACCCCCCAACATTTTATTTTTATTCTAAGGAAGGGATGAAACACAATATTCACATACTTAATAATTGATTTAATTATATATTGGGTAATTCTTTAGTTTGTTTATTGAATCTTAAGCTTAATGCTTCTTGTTGCCTGATCACCAATAAGATTGATGTGGTAAACTTAAAATGAACTTGGAAAATGGATCTTAGGTTTCAGCCTTAGATTCAATAGCTCACGATCTTCCTTGAGGATAGATAACCCTTTAATAGATTTCCTTACATGATAGGAATATACCTGTCGGGCGGGGGTAGCCACAATTGGAACTTGCACTTAATGAATTCAGGTAACTTGGTTAACATAAGAATATGATTAATTGGGTTATTTGGGTGTTTGCATCTGACCATCGGAAGAGGCTTTTGCACATCTTCGTGTTCCAGGTTAGCAAACTAAATGATTACACATATATAAGAAAATCAATTCATCATAAGAATAATATTGTGTCATGTCACAACCCTAGATATTTGAGTCTTTTGTTTATTTTCCTTAGTATTTTCTTTTAGGTATTTTATTTATTTATTTATTCAGTGAATCCACATTAACCAACCAATCAAACAATCATTCTGTTCTCCCTTAATTAGATACCGGTAATTAAATAATATCAATAATTAATAACAACAATAGTTTTTTAAGTCCTTGAGGGATCGATATTTTATACTACTTGAACGATACGTGCGCTTGCGTTATACGCGTGTGATTACGTTCCGGTCAAGTTTTTGGCTTCGTTGCAGGGGAACTATTTTTCTTGAGTTATTAATTTTGAAGCTATCTAATTTACTTGTATCTAATTTTCTTTATTTTCTATTTGTAATTTTTATTTCTTTCTTTTATTTTTCAGGTGGTTGAAAAATGGAACATTATTGGGAGATAGAAAGATTACGAGCTTTACTAGAAGAAGATACACCCCAATTCAGGGAGCAACCGTCCGGTTTTTTTAGGCCTGTTGTCCAACCCAACACTTATCACTCGATACCAGAACAAAGCAATACTACATTTGCTCAACAGAACGCAATGGGGAGATGTGTAATATGTGATGGTAACTACCCGAGCGATCAATGTATATACCTTTCAGAATGGCAGAATTATCGGAATCATTCAAGGTACGAAGAACCAGCATATTTCACTGAACCTTATTATCCATCGTATCCACCATCCACCTACGATCTTCATCAAGAACCAGAATGATATTCACCAGAGGAATCACAGATGATAAGAGAAATGGTAGACATGCTCAAGAAAAGTAATGAAAAGTGGGATGCAATGCTTCAGAGTCAATAGGCAACTATTCAGAGACTGACTGATCAAACGAGACAATTAACAGAAGACCAGGGCTACATACCTCAAGGAGCATTTTCAGATGACACTGATGAAGCCTTCGAGTACCAAATATTTCACAATGACACTTTAGCAGAGGAGGAGGCTGAGTAGTATCAGGAATCTGAGGTATCAGTTCAGGAACCCGAACCAGCAAAATCTTGATTTGATTTTTATTATTCAGACTCTGATGAGGATGAAGAAGCACAGCTGTTTATGCCAACAAAAATTGAGGATGAAATTATGTATCCTCAAACTGAAGATCTTGGAGCATGCATTGCACTAATGTTTGAAGAAGATCTACCTGAGCCAGTCACATCTACCTCAGAGGATGAAGACCTAAAATCTGACATCTCTTTACATCCTCAGGGTGATACTTATGGAGCATGTATTTCACATATGACAGATGAAGAATTGAATGCATAAATCCTAAAATACATCTGTGAAGAAAATATGGAGCAAGAAGCAGAGCAAATAGAGGAGCAATTTAAAGAACTTGAGCATTCAAGAGAAACATCACTCTTTTGGGGAGTACAAATTACACATATCGCCCAGAAGCTTGACAGAATGGAACTCTCATTCCAAGTCAAGCACCATACGAGACCTCCTGATTTTCTTTCTTTCTTTTCAGGAACCACTGGAGCGATAAAGATTAAAAAGGTGGCATAAGCACTGAATGGGACAAAATTCTTTTTGCCACTTTACCGATGGAAGAGACCCTTCAAAAGCAATGCGCATGAGAATTTCTTTAATCAGAAATCCAAAACGACACTGAAACCTCATTGACAGATGGATTTCAGTCACGTCTGGCTGAAGATGAAAAATTTAGCGCTACTAGGGAGACAACCCATGTAATTTTTTGTGATTTATGTTTTTATATTTTGTGTATACATGTTGTAGATTTTTTTAATTTTGTGTGTTATTTTTGTAGGGAAAGGCACAAACGGAGCATTTAAGAAGGAATGGTGTTTGGCAATCACAAAGATGAGATTTAAGTCATTAGTGATGGCTGAGTAAGGAATGGATTCTTGAGACGCATCCTAATGGATTTATATACCAAACGAGTGGCGTATTGTGTACATAATTTCGTTGCCTTAATAATTGCTTTGATTTGCTTTTCTTTTGTTATTTTCTTTTATTTTCGCCGACAGGATCCAGACTTTTTGACCTTTCATGATTTATTTTATTGTTTAGCTAACAAGCGTCCTTTGGAAGATACTAGTGCTATTATTACTCACCCTTTTCAGGTACTATAAATTCAGCCCGTCATTGCACTTTTGAAGGCATCCAGATTTGAGAGAAAAAATACATACAAAAAAAGAAGAAATAAAAAAAAATGGAAGCCACTTCAAGAAGATGAGTTGAAAACATCTGTGTGTTTTACGATACTAGTGTTGGTACTAAGCCACAATACATAGAAGCAGCACATGAATTGGGTCGAGTCTTAGCTGAAAAGAATATGCACTTAGTATACGGCGGAGGCAATCTTGGACTAATGGGGATCGTTTCAAAAGCTGCACAAGAAGGAGGCAGTCTAGTTTTGGGAATCATCCCAAAACCCTTGGCGGAGGTGAATCTGATAGGTCCATCAAACAGAGAGGAACTGATCATACAGGGAATGTCTGAGCGACTGGCGGAAATGATTAACCGTGCTGATACTTTTATTGCTTTCCCAGGTGGCTTGGGCACATTGGAGGAATTTTTTATAGTGCTATCTTGGGCGAACTTGAACATACACCAGAAACCGATTGGGCTGTTTAACGTTGAGGGATTTTATGATTTTCTTTGTGTGTTTCTTGATGATGCCCGGAGAAATGGGTTCGTGACAAAACCTATGAAAGAACTCCTCTTTACTGCCAGAACTGCCCCGGATATAATTGACCAAATCTTAGCCTTTGAACCACAAATTGACCCTATCATTTCCAAGATAAAATGGTTCGAGGATGATCGTGGTAAGAAGCGTCGGATAAAACTGGATATTAACCTTTAATTTCCTTTCTAGATGTAGCATGTCAGTTAACCATGTACTATATTCTAAACTCATCTTCTACTATTTCAGACATTAGGGACAATGTCTCATTTATGTTTGGGGAGGGGAATAGTTAATAGTATCTTATTTTTATTTTGTTATTTTTAGTCCAATTTTTTTTTGAAAAATTCAAAAAAATTGAAAAATTTTACAAAAATTAAAAAAATATTTTGTGTTTGTGTTTTTAATTTGATTAATCATGTGAAATTGGTGTGAGATAGTTGTGTAAGGAATTTCCACTCCTGAGACGTATCTCAACCTATTTCGGAACAAGTTAATTTTTGTTTATTTCCTTTTGAATTATTTAATTAGTGAATTCTCCATAAAACTGACTAAAATGGATCTTCATATGCTCAGTTGACAGGTATTATCAACATGCATGGTAACATACGGACATGAGAAGTAATTGACGAGTTCGTAATATTCAGTGCTCTAGTTTAATTGGAGGAAACATCTAAAAAAAAAGCGATGGGATAAAAAAAGAAAAAAAATGTCAAAACAAAAATAAAAAGAAACATCTGAAATCCGAGTAATTAAGTCCGTAGGGGTGTCTTAACACCAAGTGCCCTAAAGCCAACTGGTTTGAGAGTCACTGACCCAAAGCTCGCTACATGGATGGAAGATGTTGCTTTCTTTATTTAAATATATATATATATATTATATATATATATATATATATATATATATATATATATATCTGAAGTCTGAGTAATTAAGTCCGTAGGGGTGTCTTAACACCTAGTGCCCTAAAGTGAACTAGTTTGGGAGTCTCTGGCCCAAAGCTCGCTATATGGATGGAAGATATTGTATATAAATAAAAAAAAAATCAGAAAAATCAGAAAAATTATTCAATTGCTTAAAAAATGTGTGAATTCTGATATAACTTTAAGACAAAAATATTACTCTCTTTTCAACTACACTTGTGACTATTGTGGGCAAAATGAGTTGATTAATATTTTGGTGGCTGTCTATATGGAGAATGGTAAAAATACGGAGAATTTACTTATTCGGTAATTTAGAAAGAAAGAAAAAAACTACTAACTTGGAGTAGAAGTTTCACTTGTTTAGTCACTAACTTCTTTATTCACTTGCCTTTTTACTTTTATGTGCATTAGTTTTACTGTCTTTTTTACTTTTATAAGACGTTTGTGGGTATCGTCGCTATAAACCTTCATGAGACTACAACTCGTCCACAATGGACACCTAGGGGTTTAAAGGCTCGTTGCATACGCTAAATGCAATCGTGATCCCTAAGAAAGTGGCTTTGTTAAATTTTAATTGTTTTTTTCATTTTATTTTGTTTTTTTACTCGAGGACTAGCAAAATGTTAGGTTTGGGGGTGTGATGAGTGGTAATTATATCAATATTTCTCACTCATTTACCTTAATATTTTGTATAGTTTCTCGAGTTTTACTAACGTTTTGATGTGTTCTTATTTATTTTGCATATAAAAATAATATTGGGACTTAATGGAATCAACTCGGGGCTAAAACGATGAAATCCGGAGAAACAAAAGGTCAAAAACGAAAATTTACTGTACGCGTCACAAAGTGCAGTCCTAAATTCCAATTTTGCGCAATTTTGGTATTTTGGCCATAAATTTTTCATCCGATATTTGATTTAGCTGATTCAAGTTTCAGATTAAAGAAGCTGCAAAGATCTACAACTTTGAAATTTAAAATATTTTCGAATTCTAAAGTTTTCAAGACCGAAATTAACGAATAATCCAATATGTTTTGTGTAATTACTAAAGTCATTATCAAAAAATAAAAAAATGGAAAATGACAATTTACAATTGTCAAACTTCCACAAAACATGCTTGCATGTTTGGTGGAGTGTTTTGTGGAGTATCTTGTGGCATGTTTGGTGGAGCAATTGGTGGAAGCCTTTAGATTTTCCTATAAATACCAAGCCATTTCATTTGTAATTCTCATGCTTTCCTTAGGTTTTTGTAAGGAATTTAAGGATTGCATCTTGTTTGTATTTATTTTCAGTATTTAATTTATGCATTTTTATTTTCAGTAATAGTAGTAGTTTATTTTCTTTTCTTTTCTTTTATGTTTAGTAGTTAAATTTCTGCTGGGGGTAAGGGTGAAACTTTTATTATTTTAGTTTAGATTAATCTCCCTTAATTATAATATGGAAATTATAATTTAATAATATGGACTAAAGGTTATACCACCTTAATGGCTGGTTTTATTTATTTGACATAATGTGACACCGCTTATATGACCGGTCTTTATGTGACAGATGATTACCGCCTATATGGCTGGTTTATGGACAAATAATAACATCGCCTTTATGGTCGGTTGGACTTAATTGAAAATCTGACCTAATGAGGATACCGCCAATATGGTCGGTTGGTAATATCACTGATAATTTCTATATTATAATAAGGGAGATTTCTAAATTAGAATTAGTAAAGGTGGATCCCCTAACCCGCAACATTTTATTTTTATTCTAGGGAAGTGATGAAACACAATATTCACATACTTAATAATTGATTTAATTATATATTGGGTAATTTTTTAGTTTGTTTATTGAATCTTAAGCTTAATGCTTCTTGTTGCCTGATCACCAATAAGATTGATGTGGTAAACTTAAAATGAACTTGGAAAATGGATCTTAGGTTTCAGCCTTAGATTCAATAGCTCACGATCTTCCTTGATGATAGATAACCCTTTAATAGATTTTCTTACAGGATAGGAATATACCTGTCGGGCGGGGGTAGCCACAATTGGAACTTGCACTTAATGAATTCATGTAACTTGGTTAATATAGGAATATGATTAATTGGGTTATTTGGGTGTCTGCATCTGACCATCGGAATAGGTTTTTGCACATCTTCGTATTCCACGTTAGCAAACTAAATGATTACACATATATAAGAAAATCAATTCATCATTAGAATAATATTGTGTCAAGTCACAACCCTAGATATTTGAGTCTTTTGTTTATTTTCCTTAGTATTTTCTTATAGGTATTTTATTTCTTTATTCAGCAAATCCATATTCAACCAGCCAATCAAACAATCATTCTCTTCTCCCTTAATTAGATACCGGTAAATGAATAGTATCAATAATTAATAACAACAATAGGAATTAAGTCCTTGAGAGATCGATATTTTATACTACTTGAACGATATGTGCTCTTGCGTTATACGCGTGTGATTCTGCGCCGGTCAATTATGAAGCACCTAGATAGTTGAATCAATAAGTACAACAAAAACTTAGATGAAAATCACGTGATAGCAAAATTCTACATAAGACATAAAAGTTGAAGTCACAGTACGCCAAGCCAAACCTAGAAGTCGACTTAGAATCCCTTAGGGGGTGGTAAAGGTTCAAAGGAGTAAAAGAATTAGAGAGAGCGGCTCTCAAGAGTAAAGTATGACTAATAAGAGTCTCATTATATTGGGAAAGAAGAACCAGATGAGAATATTACCGAACCAAGAAACTTAGTAGAGATGTCTTAAGCAATCAAAGTTGATGGAGTTTCTAAGGAAATAAAGATATAAGGAGTTCAAGGAACTAAGATGAGTAGGAAGGTCAAGTAATAGAGCAAAACTTAATAATAAATAATAATATACGAAGTATAGTAGGAATTTGACAAAGTATGAACCTTATGGAGGTTCACAATAAGGGTGGTATCATCGATAATTAGAAAATGAATTAGTAGTAAAGTTGAAATATGAAATTCAGATAGTTTATAGTAGTAGTACCGTAGTAAGGAAACCAACACTAGACATGTAAACAACAGTGTCATAAGTTTATAGATAAACAACATATGCAACCAGATCACTATAGTCAGGAAGGCCTCAGGATAAGTGCCCACCCTCCCAACCCTCGTTAGATAACAGTAGCAGAGGTGAACCTTGAAGGTTACCTCAAGATGTTCCCAGGAGCAAGTGAGAGTAAAGTGAAAGAATACCAGAACATAAGTTCTTCAGACGTAGTTTAAGAATAGAATAAAAGCGAATGACAGCTCTAAGTAAAAGAGTTAGGAAAGAAGCTGTTCATATGGAGCGGTACAGAGATAAAGTGGTGGTCAAGTAATGACTGAGAGACAAGGAACCGGTGTTAGACGTAACGGTGGATATATCCCTCAGATAAGAAGACAGAGAAATTGACCAAGGAAGCTCTCAGTATAAAATAGGATAAAGTAGAAGACGAAAAGAATACTAAAGAAAAGGTTTGGAAGTAAAGCCGTCAAGGTGTAACAACAGTAGGAGAGAATACTTAATAAGCAAAGACAAAAGTGTGTACTAATAAGGTTTCTTGGTATCAAAATGAAACCAAAGATCCCTTACGTATTAGCTCATGTAAACCACACTAAGTACCCAGCCCCAGTCTTAGTTGACCGAAAAACTACGGGTTTAGGACGGCCTAAGCCACTGGTATGGGTGGTTTGGTAGATTTATAGTATATTATGGAATCGAGAAGAAAAGTTATTGTAAAGTTGCCATTAACATAGCGAATGAATCCTCAAGGTACGATATATTTGCATGTATATATGAAATTACCCTTGACGGCATGAGACTATAGAGAACAATGTCAGTTTGGACCACCATAATCAGACTTAGTGGCAATGGAAGTAAGGGTATAAAGAAAGTATAAACTATAATTAGAACTAAATAGCTAGCATCACTGTCTATGAAAGTGTGTAGTTTAGACAAAAAATGTTCGAATAGTTAAGCTCCCAGAGAAGCTATCAAGACCAACCTCCTCAGTGTAAACCCATGGGTGAACAACAATATTGGATAAGAGGTACATAAAGAACCTGAACCGACACTATAAGGTCCTAAGTTATACAGATAAGCAGTGGTAAGAAACTTTACAGGGTGGAACCGGTAAGCAGCCTAATATCTATATTTATATGCATATAGAAATATAAGATCATTAAGCAAGGTGGAAAAGCCGAGCCCAATAACTATGCAAAATAAGTTAAGAGGGTGTTGAGTTCTCAGCAAGAAGAGTCTTAGAATATATCTTCTTACATAATAGATGTAAGAAGTTTAGACAGTCAAGAAATAGAAGATATGGGGAATGAGAATGAGTAAGTGGTGTATAACCAAATATCAGAAACGAGGTTGTTTTGGTATACCATAAGAACTATAGCATGTCGTGGTGTAAAGTAATCGGCATGAATTTTAGGAAAACAGGACAAAGAGTTCCTTCTCGATCAAGAATTTAAGAAACATAGAGGTATGGAACAGAAGTTTAGATAATAGAAAGGTTAAGGCGCATTTATTAGAAAAATGATGAACCTGGTTAACATGGGTTGGTTTATAGTATGTAAGAATCCCAGTAGATGGAAATAAAAATGGTTATAAGTGTAAAGTCAGTTAAAGTTGATGGATTAAAAAGAAACATAGACTCTGTAATCTATTGTAAGATATTTAAAGAGGATTCGATGACGAATCATATTTAAGGCGGGGAGAATTTGTAAAGACCGAGAATTCTGACTACTGACACACTGTGAGACGAGTGTCACATAATATAAATTATGATTGGAAACATAAACCTTCATGAGATGACTATCGGTAAATTCTTCGAGAATCCGATATTAGACATTATGATGTTCCACTACGGACAACCCATGGTATTTGGGCCGTAAATTTCTCATAAGAACTCTGATTTTTATAAATTTTACATCGCTGAAAAGCTGAGATCGAGATCTAAAACTTCTGCATTGAATATTTTTCCAAATTTAGAGCAAAAATAGGTTAAAAACACAAGTCAAAAATTCAGATGAATAGTAATTTCGGACCCAAATGGAAGAATCTCAAACTTTCTCCAAAATTCCATACTTTTCTCCGATCTTCCAAATATCAAATGACTCCTACTATATAAAGGGCATACTATTCACCAAATTCACAAAAAACAAAATGAGAAGAAAGGAAATAAGAAAAACGTGAATGGAGGAAGAGAAGAAGAAGAAAAGAAAATTGAAGAAAAGAGAAGAGAAAGAAAAGAAAAGAGGAAAGAGGCAAAAGAAGAGTTTGGCATCCATGGAGGCTTGAGAAATGAAGGAAAACCAAGAGAATGAAGGTAAGGAAACCTTAACCCAAATTATGGATATTGGTGTTTTTGATGATTTATTGATTGATGATGTTGTTGAGTTGTAGTAAATTGATGTTTATATAAGCTTAGTGATGAGAAAATAATGGTTGTTGGAAGTCCCCAATTTATTTGATTTTGGAAATAAGATTAAGTATAAATGATAGATTGGATATGATTAGGCATTGAGAATGATATTGATTGTATTTTGGAGATTGGTTGAGTTAGTTGCTTGTGTGGAGATATCATTTAAGTGTTAAGAAGATTGAGTGGAAAGCATGATGTTAAGACCAAAAATTGGTCTTGCGTCGCGACGCACTCCGCGTCGCGACATGATATGGGAATTTTCCCAAGAAACACTTCTGGTATGTTACGCGTCGCAACGCGAAAGGTTCGTACCTCACGACGGGCACCGAAAAAGTTTGGGCATGTTTCTGGACGATGCGCTTCGCGACACGTAGTCAAAATATTGCCCGAATCAGTTTCAAACCATCTCAACTTTGCCCGAACACTTTAGAGGCTACCTATAAGTCTCGTATCAACCCGAATGTGCATGTTACATCATGATAAGAGTACGTTACCCTCAAAGTGATAGTACGATACCCTCAAAGTGATAAGAGTACGATACCCTCAAATTTTGTACCAATTCTAAGGAAATGAGCCCTCAGATTATCGCATTATCCATTTCTCTTCCCTTATTTTTGAAATAAGATTGTGATTAAGGTTTCTATCTGATGAAAAGAGTAGGAATGTTATATAATGAATACAGCCTTCTTAATTTGAGATCCAAAAGAGGCGGGCTAAATGCTTGTATAAAAAAACTAAAATGAACAAAAAAAAAATTATTTTTTTATAAAATAAAAAATTTCAAAATTTATTTTTAATATTTTGAAAAGTTACCCAATATTATTTTAAAGAATCATTACAAATATTATGGAAGACTTTACCATCCCCAACATGGATTCTTGTTCTTTATTATGTTTATAACAAGAATTTAAGATATTTATTTTTTTTTATTATAAAGTTCAACATTTGAAGACTGGAATTGATAAAAATTTTGTCATAATATAACTACGTAAATAAAATAAGGGATATTATTATTTTTGGGATATCCAAAATGCTTTTTATAATCAAATTTCGATAATCAACTTTATTATCTCCAGAAAGGGGGCTACTCTTCCCCCTCCCCTGACACAAGCCCCCACCTTATCTCCCTTGTATATTTTCGGATTTACCTCTCCATTTTACAAAAATTTCCTCACCCAATAAATCAAATATATCCATATATATATATAAATTTAAAAATAACATATATACTTATTTTATTTTATTAATTAAATTTTTTATTTTTTATTTTTTTATTTTTTAAATTTATATTTTTTTGCTTTATATATATATTTTTTATTTTTTTAATAAATATTATTTCATAGTTATTGTTATTTATTTTGTGTTCATTTATTCATTTAATTTTTGTGATTATTTTAAAATATTAAACTCTACTTATGTATTATAAAAAAATTACACTTAAAAATATTTTTTTTAAAATAGTACCATAATTGATTACGAATCCTATAACGAGTGGCACATTCTTTAGCTTCGTACGATGAATGTTCCCACCACCACATTACGAATCCTAAAAATATATATTTTTCTAATATACATGAGAATATTTTTATAATACATATGTATTGTTAATTAAATTAAAAATGAATCAAAAAAATTAAATGAGTAAATACGAAATTTGTAATATTTATTAAATAAATAAAAAATAATATATATTTATAAAGAGCAAAAAAAATTAATTTAACAAAAATAAAAAATAAAAAAAATTTAATTAATAAAATGAAATAGTATATATATTATTTTTAAATTAATATATATATATATATATATATATATATATATATTGGCAAATTGTGGTATATATATTAAGGAGAATTTTTTATTATGGGAGGGGTATTTTTGAAAAATTACAAGGAGACAAGAAGGGGGGTTTTGTGAGGGGATGAGGGATGAGTAATTTTCCTCTAGAAATGAATACAAAACTAATAAGGAGATTGTCCTTTACAGTAATAAGCGATTGTAGATTTGACAATTTAATATTATATAGAATAAAAATAGAAAAATACAAAAGACTAAAATTAAAAATTAGAAAAAAAGAAAAAAAGAAAAAAAGAAAAAAAATTATAAATATAAATATATTATAATTAAAAATTAAAAATATTTATATAAATAAAAAATAAAAAATAATCTAGTTTTTCGTACCGAGTATATATAAAAATTTTCAAAACCAAATACGAATCCGAATTCATCCAAATGTATCTAAATTTGGATGTTGCTATCTCTAATTATCATAGGCTTAAATATATAAAAAGTGTTAAAAAAATCTCAAATGATACCTTGCATCACATAGAAAAAACATCCAAATGGCTATGAATTAAGATCAACAAAACACGTACTTTTTTTTTTTTATTATAGTGTAAATTTGAAAGATGGGAGACTCAACAAAGAAAAGGTACAGAAATACAAATATGTTATAAATAAAAGAGAAAAGAAAATTAAAAGAGTTAAAGGTATAATAAAAATATTATTAAAGTGCGGACCACACACACATATATATATATATATATATATATATATATATATATATATATAAATATATATTTACAATACTCCTTCTGAGCCCTACCATTTTAATTTCACACAATTTATTTGATTTTGAATATGTATAATATTGCCTCATTTAAATCTTACAAGTAAAACCTAATGTGACAAAACTTGGTCGAATAAAAAAGAGTACAATACACTTATGTCTAACTATAGTTCTTCACTTCAATGAATATGCTCCCCCTGCTGAAATGTTCTCCCTCAAAAAATTATTATCAAGCTAATCTATTAAGTCGACACTGTCAATATTATGTACAAGCTTCTCAAAAGTTGATGTCGATAAAGCTTTGATAAATAAATCAACAAAGTTATCAATGTAGCGTATTACATGACATCAGTTTACTTGCTCTTGAAGTTCGAGAATGTAAAAGAACTTAGTGAGAGTTTATAACATCCCGGTCATTTTAGCATGTTTATCATGATCATATAGTTCATGCATGTAATGTTTTATGTAAGTGTAGGGTTTGTGCATGGACCAAGAAAATTACATAATCATGTTTGTATCACGTTCGTTCCATCGTTCGAATGCAACCAGTATTCACGTTTGTTGCGTGTTCTTCATCCCGTTCAAACGAAACCTCCCAAAGGGTTTTCGTTCGTGTAATGTTCATCGGGCGTTCAAAAACGACTTGGCAGATTTCGCGTGTTCATGTGGTATGTGTGTGGCATTCGAATGGCCCTTCGACTTTTAGAGAGAAAAATCTAGAATTTCGTGGCCATATAAATAGGCATTCTTCTTCATTTCTCTCTCATCTTTCTCTCATGTCCTGCACACACAAAAACCTCCATTTTCATCAAATCAAGCTTAGATTTAAGTGATTTTTATGTATCTCCAAATGAAAATGAAACTAGTAACTTTCCCTATCTTCTATCATAGCTATTGCTTTCATCTTAGTATGATTTTACAAGCTTCTCATGTGCATCCATGGAAACCTATGCATGACCCATGTCAATTTTCATGATTTTGGTTAATAAAAGTATTAATCATGCTTAGATTAGTGATTATAGTCGTTATTTGTGCATGAATTAAGTTGAAATAAAACCTAGGGTTCGGGTTTGTGTTGATGTTGACATGAAAACCCCATGTGTATTGTGGGTGGATTGAAACATGATATTGTTTGTAGAGTGATATTGTTGGAAGTGGTAGTTGTTTTATGATCATTACTTATGTGATATGGTGTTGTTGCCATAAGTTGGGTGAGCAATTTAGGGGTTTGGCTGTGAGCCTCTCTTGTTGGTGAGTGATAAGTGCGATAAGAACTAGGGTGATGCCTTGAGTGATATTTCAGGTTCGATACCTCATAATGGTATCTCGAAATAGCTTAGAATATGAGAAATACCTTAGGCTTCAAGTTCATATACATTATTCACGTGCATGATTAGAATCGTAATGTTCAAGTATATTAATTATACTTGGATCCATAGATTCCACGGATGAGGATCTCTTCAGTTCTATTTGAGCATGCGAGCATTAGGACGACGGTGATGTGAGTGAATGGTATTTCCCTTGTTATGTTTCGAGTTATTAGGGTTGTGATATGTCTTACTTACAATTTATATTATAACTTGCGATCTACGTTTCATGTTACACAAATTATGTTTCATGATATTCAAATCAGATTTCATGTTCATAGCTCATGTTCTCACTTTGCAGCCAATATTTACACGATTACAGTTCATGTTTCCAGAAGCCACGTATATACATTTTTAGTTTTTTGTGTCCACACGTAACATGTTTACAATTTACGTTTTCAGCTTGTGTGTAAATCCTCTCAGACGATGTTCATCTCATACTTATTCTGAAATAGGTAATGCACTTCGTACAAGCAGTGTATGCATAACCTAGTACATATATTAGATCATGATTTAAGAGTTTTCAGTTCATGATTTATAATTACAGGTCACGGTTTGTAGTTTATGTTTCATGATTTACTGTTAAGTTATAGTTTCCAGTTTGTGCTACAACTTTGGAGTCATGTTTACGATTTACCATTCATGTCTATGATTTATAGTCATACTCTACCGTTTATGTTTCTCAGTTTTCAGATTGTGCTTACATTTTCAGTTCATGATTCAGTTTTCAGTTTTCATTCTTTAACTTTCAATTCATGTTATAGTTTTCAATCATGTTTCAATTTATGTTCTACAACTTTTATTCAGGTTTATAGTTTCAAGTCATGTTTATAGTTCTTAATTAATGTTAACATATTTAGTTCATGTCATAGTTTTTGGGTCATGACATGTTTCTCAACTTTCATATTTACAGTTACAGTCACATTATTATGTTTATAGTTTTCAATCATGTTTCTAGTTTATGTTATACAGTTGTATGCTTTGATTACATTTTCCAATTAAAGTTTATAGTTTCGAGACATGTTTATAGTGTCAGGTCATCTTTTAGTTATCAATTTAGGGTCACAGTTCATGTTTACAGCTCAAGTTTCTCAGTTTTCAGTTTATGTTTATAATGTATGATTTACAATAGTTAGCCCATGATTTTACGTGTTCTCAGTTTTCATTTTATACATTTTTAGTCACGCTTTACAGGTTATAACGGCAGTTCACGATTACACTTTTCAGTTCATGAGTTACAGCTCTAGTGTCATGTTTTACTGTTTACAGCCACGTTCATAATTTACGTTCAATAGTTTACAGTTTATGTTTTCGCCTGTCATGATTCTATAGTTTATGTGACAATTCATGATTCAAGTTTTACATGTCATGATTTACTGTCACGTGTCATGATTTAAGATTTTCTGCAATGTGTTTCATGTGTCATGTTTAAAGCTTACGTTTTCATGTAACATGTTTTCAGATTCACAGTTTGTATGATTCCAGTTCATGTTTTACTTTTTCACAGTTCATATATACATCCCTCAGTTTATGTTTATGTGTTAATGTCTCATTAAGTATAGTTTATGTTACATGTTTATAGCTTGCGCTACAAGACTTACGGTTCATGAATTTTCCAATATTCATAGTTTAAGTTTCATATTTTACAGTATATGATTTACATGTTTTCAAGCACAAGTAAATGATATTTTTAGAAATGTCGGTAGAGTTTCATCCCTTCAGCTTTAGCTTCAGCTTGCCTAATGGTTCTTTGGAAACCTTCTTAGGCCATTTCATGTTCATGATCAGCTCTTCTTACTTATGCGGTGCTAGGTTCCCGCTAAGTAGGTTACGTGTTACAACTTAATTTCCCCATATGTGACCTTTCAAGTAAAATAGTTTCCATGTTTTACAGTTTCAGTTCACATTTATAAATTCAGTCTATGTTATCAGTTTACAGATTCACGATTATAATGTCTGTTCACGTTTATATTTTCAGTCCTCGCTATCAGTTTACAGATTCACAATTAGAGTTTCGATTCTTATTTACAGCTTTTAGTTTATGTTACAGCTTTCAGTTCATGTTGTAGTTCGTTGTTCTTGATTGTAATTTAAGCTTTCAGTTTGCTATTTACAGTCACAACTTTATATCATGATTATAGTTTCTAGATCAAGAGTACCGTTATCAAATAAGTTTATAGTTACAAGACATGTTGTCAATTTACAAGTCATGATTATGGATTTCAATGTGTTTTACAGTTCATAGTTCATGTTACAGTTTACAGGTTATGGTTATAGTTAACATATATGTTTATAGTATACATTTTTCAATTCATGTTTTATAGTTTATCATTCCATGTTTATGATTGTAGTTATGAACTTTCAGTCATTGTCATGAGTCAAGTTTCAAGATATACAAAGTAAATTCATTTGTACATGTTATGTTAATTTATGCTTAACTTATCAGTATTCACTCACTACGTCATTCATACAACTTACTTTATACCTTAAGTTTTATGTTGTAGAATTTCATGCATGCAGTGGACAAGCTTTGTAGAAGATGGATACGAGCTACAATCATTAGGAATACGGTATTATGGGTCCACATATTTATATATTTATCATGATAGACCATGAGGTCGATTGACACGTGCACGTATAGGTTATGTTGTATTAAGCATGTTTCATGTAATTCATGTGAATATCGATGTATCAGACATGCATATATCCAGAATCAAATAGTATATTAGTAGATCATGTCACGTTATATAAGGGTGTTCGTGGTGCCGTTCGGGTCGATTTGTTCATGTTACATCCCAAAACGCGCGAGTTGGCTGTTAGGGAAATCAGAAATCGATATCGAAAATTTTATAAGGAAAACCATGGTAGTTCATGTCGGTGATTTGGGCTGTTCAGGTTGGCGATTTGTGTCAGAAATTTTTTAAAGATATTTTGTTTATTTTCACATAATAATTGAAGAGAAAAAAAACATATTTTTTATTTATATAGAGCATATTACCATATGATCATTGAATGTCTTAAATTTCATGGCTAAAGAAGAAGAAAAATATATACTAATGTCTAATTTGAAAGCGAGTCGATGGTTTAGGCAGTTTGGGTCAAAATTTATGGTTTGAACAGTTTGGGTCACGCTTTGGGTCAAGACCGGGCACCAACCCGAAATTTACAGATCGGTTTGGCCCGAACCAAAATCTATTTCAATATTTTTCAAACCATACGGTTCGGTTGAGATAAGTGCGGTTCGGGTCGGGTTGCGATTTGAACGAAAATCGCGAACACCCCTGACGTTATGCATGTTCAGGTCAGATGCTTATGGAGATAATATCACTGTCTCTTGTCGATCATGTCCTGAATAATATATGATGTAATAGATTTGCTTGGTTCTATCTCCTTTACTGTAGACTTCTCCACGATTCATATTCGGAACCCTAACCGAACTGGAAGAAATCGTCTGATTCTGGTTTCTTCTGTTTCAGTTAAGGTTCTCACCCTAACAAAATTGGAGGAACCAGACGGTTCCAACTGAAACCGTCTTGTTCCAACATTAGAACCAAAACCATACGTTTCAAATGAACTAAGATTCCATGGTTCTAACCGGAACCGTAGTGGTTCTGATTAAAACTGTTTGTTGCCAACGACGACTTGCCATTGGGCAACATTGGAGAGAGCCCATTTGGCTCCCTGCAACAAACAATAATATTTATTTTTTATATTAAATCTCTAAATTACCGTCAATAATATTAATAAAACAGCTAGTTTTAAGGGCAACTTAGGTATCATAAGATTTACCAAAAATCTATAAATATGAGCCATATTTCATTTTATCTACACACCAATAATTCTCTCATTCTCAATTGATCTTTATTTTTTTACAATTCTCTTAATTTTTCAATTCTCCAATGTTAGAAAAAATTCTCAAGCTCATCTGAGAACTCTATGTTCAATCACAACCAAAGAGAGTGGCCAAAGTGTCTGTATACGAAGAAGATAATTTAAGTTTCGATCTTCTCATATTTTCAAAATTCATTTTCATTTAGTCGAAACTGAAAATAAAGGTCCAAGAGCAATATGCAACTATTTGGTGTATCTTACAAATTTAATGGTGGCTATGGCAATATAAACAAGCACTTGATAGACACCATGCATCTGAAATCGAAGTTGAAACATCACAAACTCAAAAATGTTCAAGTACACTTCATCTAGTAGAGGTAAAAGTTCTTTAAATTTATTTAAATATTCTGATACTAAAAATAGAGAAAAATTTACTAAATTTACTTGCATGACAAATCTTTCTTTAAGTTTTAGTGAAAAATTACTTTTACCAATTACTGTCGAAATGCTTTAAATCTCGTTGCCTGTAAAATACCTAGAAATACTACAAATGATAAATTTTTAAATTATACAAAGATAGTGAAATTATTTTAAATGAATTATTTAACGATATTAAAGGTCGTCTTTCTATTTGTTTTGATATTTGGAGTGACCAGAGGCAAACACACTCATACTTGGGTGTGACTTGCAATTGGATTGATGCATCATGGAACATGCAAAAATGACTTATTGAATTTAGATTTTTTGATGAGCAACATGCTGCGCAGAATACTTATAGAATAATTAAAGTAATTTTTTATGAATATGGTTTATTAGGTAAAATTTTAACAATTAGTTCTGACAATGCATCTGCAAATACTACATCAATTAGAGAATTAAAAGAAATATGCCAACCAAATTTGGGGGCTGATTTTTTCATGTTTGTTATGTTGGGGTTTTTTTAGGGAATAACAGGGTTAGAGCAGCGGAACGCGGAAAAACAAAATTTTCTAATTTCAAAAAATTTTCTTGAATGAATTAAATAAACTTATTTATTTAATTACCAATACTTAAGATCTGAAATTTTAACCCATGAAATCAAATTTCCAATAATTGCGGAATTACCCCAAATTTTACAATTTGATCATTTTGGTCCTTAAATTGTCAAATATATATTTAATTGATTCCAAATCAGTCCAAAATGATTTATACATGTATAATACATGAAAATACAATTTGTAACAAAAAATCCAAATTTTCTGAAATTACCGAGAACCCCAAAGATTTTTCAGGATTTGCAATTTGGTCATTTCTAGTTCAAAACATGTCAAGATCAAATCCAATCAATCCCAAATTTAATATACATCATATATACATAAAATTACATCCAATATATGAAAAACCCTAAATTTGGTAAAGGTTATGAAACCTAATTTTACAATTTTCAAAAATTGACAAATTAAACCAAATTCAACAAATTCAACACTTTAATCCAATCCTTACCATACCAAACAAGTCTCACCATCATGAAACAACTCAAGAACAACTCTAGTTCATTTATGAATGGCTAAGCAACTCTAGAATGGCAACATCACCATCAAATGGTTAAAAGAGTATAAATGAACTAATTTGATTCAATCTTTAATTAACATACATAATGTAACATCTCTGATTTCGGTGATGCTACCGTCAGGAATAGGCCGTATTATTCCCCTGAGCTTTTGACTTACTGACTGAATACATCACTATTAAATTATCTCAATTATAGTTCAAACGTGGGACCATTGCCCAAACACAATCTAACATATATGTCCATTTGACTCATGTCATGTACTCAACACTTCTCTACAATGCAACCATGGCAAAAGAAAACTTAAACATATTACAAATGAAATCTTTACTATATAGTATGCTAAATATATGACTCTGACTGAACTGTAACATTATATAAACTCTGGTGGACTCAGGCCCTCTAATGACTGCCATCAGTATCCATCCTCCCGAGCTTGCCTTCCAGGGTTCTGCAAAATAAAACAATGGGAGGGGGTTAGACCGTTATACGATCTAAGTGAGTGGACGGTCTTTAAGGTGAAAAACTGAAAAACATTATGAAATCATATTTTGGGCATTAAATCTGAACTTTTCTGAAAACTTTACTTTGTCTCAAAACAGATCTCTCTTTGGAAAACCTTTATAAAAATCTTTGCTGATAGTTTCCTGTAAAACTATTGTTTCTGAAAACTTAAATTTTTCGAATACTTTCTTTTGAAAACTATTTCTGTAAACTGAATCTGAAACTGTTTCTGAAAACTAAGCTCTGTATATCTGCTGAAAAACTTGATGCATGAGGGCGTTACGTATCGTCGTCCCCCCATACGCCTAACTAGAGCCAGGAGTGCAAACACATGACTGTAGGCATTGTATTTTTGCATGTGAAACCCGATGATGAGTCTCATTTGGAGGCACTACCTTTTGAGTCACGGAAGCCGCGGGAAACGGATATCGGAAGGGGAAATTCAGAATAAACAAGGTTCACTGTTTTCGTTCGTGCTGCGTTCGTGTATGCGTTCGAACGGAAAACAGATTGCGGGCGTTCGTGTCGCGTTCGAGGAAGCGTTCGAACGGTGTCGGTAATTCTGGTTTGCTGCTAGCCTCAACCCAAGCCCAATTAGCCCACCAAGCCCATAAGACACATCCTAATTAAATCAAATATAATTAAATTAAAAGTCAATTAAATAAAATATTTAAACCATTTACCTAATCTAAACCAATCAAATATAATCATACCAAGTTAAAATCAATCAACCAATATATTATTCCCAAACTTAAAATATTGTATGCCTAATCAACATAAACTAAATATTCAACCTTCCCTATCTAGCCAAGATTTGTCCCCCCTCAATCTAATCATTTCCTTATCCAACACCAAATCAAATCCCTCTTTAATTAGCCAAATCTCTTTCCTTGTCAAGCCTAGCCCTTCTCTATATAAACAACCCTTCACCAACCTTCTCAACCCTAGCTAGCTCATACACATAAGATACAGAACACACAGGAAAATTACAGAAAGAACACACCCAAAAACAGTAAGCAAGAGATACAGAGGAAACGGCAGCGAAACCACAAGGAAACAGCAGCAAAACGGACTCGAAACAGTAGCTTGAGCGGCAAAACAGCAAAGGAAAAGGCAAACCAGTGAACCAGAAAAGTTGCGGAGCTTTACCCCTTCCGATCTTTGTGAAACGCGAGTCCGAGAGACGGCTTAAAAGGTTAGACCTGAGGGTACTTTTCACACTCATCTTTATTTGATTTTTGTTATTTATTTTGATCGTATTTTACTTATTCGTTAAATCTCATTTGTGTATGATGTGTGTTGTGGGTATTGGATGAATGAGAGATGTGTCAACTCTCGCGGTATATCGGATGGAAACCCGGACATAAATTTCATAGCCGATTCCGAATGGACGGTAATATGATCTGTACTCGGGACACAACTCCACGTACCGCTTGAGTAAACGGCACCCTCTTTTGTTTTGTGTTGCTTTGGTTTATTTATTTTCGTCATTTGGATTTTGTATGTCGTTTATGTATGCATGATTCAATCAAGCGCATAGGCTTAGTAAGTGGAATGAAAGATCCCTTATGGGGAGGGGTTAAAACCATTTACCACGATGCTTTGCCGCGCCGGTTGATGTGTGTTCGGATTGGATGTAAGATGTGTTCAATCGGGCATACTTAATTTGATAAGATTGTCTTTATGTTTGTATGCATGATGCGATCGAGCGCATGGGCTTGGTAAGTGGAATGAAAGATCCCCTATGGGGAAGGGTTAAAGCCCTTTACCACGATGCTTTGCTGCGCCTCGCATTGTACTATTCGCCATTTATTTATTGCATCTCATTTCATGCATCAGATCTGTCCCCGTTCGAACGCGTATACGAACGCAACTCGAACGCGCGTGCATTTTTGCCTTATCATGCATCAGGTCTCATTTCTGTTCGAACGCGTTCACGAACGCCATACGAACGTGAGCATTCTGTTTCATTTCCGTTCGAACGCGTTAACAAACGCCATACGAACGTGAGCATTCTGTTTCATTTCCGTTCGAACGCGTTATCAAACGCTATACGAACGCGAATACACTGAATTGAGTCATTTTCATCACATGTCATGTATAATTGTTTCTTTGGTGATTTCTCTTATATCATCTAATCAATCATATTATTTGTATCCATGCGTCTATCTGTATGATGTGTTCATGAGATGGTATTCAAGCATGATTAGGCCATTAGTATGTTACTTGGTTCTTAGACATGATTTAGCCTATTTGGTTGTTTATTTTCAAGCATGATTAATCATTTTGTTTTGCGTTTGGAACTTGCATTATGTTTAGGTTGTTCTTTGTTTTCCGTATTATATGATCGAAGCATGTTCATGAGATTACCGTGTGCTATTGCATGTTTGCCGTTATGATGATTACTTTCATGCATGTGAACATAGAATCATAATTGTCCTTGGAAATAAACGTTGCTTAGGCCTGGTTGAAATATTGCACAAATCACATCATCACAAGTGACATAAGTAAGGGACTATTCCGAACCCAACGGTTTGAGGTCTTCCCTTGCGAGGGGTGAGTGCGGCCTTAAATCTTTGTCCCGGTTCACACCGGGTGTCGACTCCATGTTATTTCGTACTCCCAACTAGGCCGCGAGCCTAGAAAAGCGTCGCCCAGGTCCTGTTGTCCACAATGACATTGGGACGTTACGTATCGCCATCCCCCTAAGCATGCCACTTCTTTCCCTGAAACTAGTGGTCTTGCGGCGTTACGTATCGCCGTCCCCCAAGCCACTGAACTAGAACTGGGGGTGCGGATCTATGCTACCCTTCAAGCTCTGAAGCTAGGATCTAGGGGCATCTGTCATCCCTACTCCTGAACTAGGATTTGAGGGTGTTACGTATCGCCGTCCCCTAGTCCTCTACATGTGCACATGTGTTGTCCGTCAATTCCACAGATGTGGGTTTTTCCCCATGGCTCGAAAAACATAAATATCATATTTGAAAACATAAAAAGTCATGCTATAGATTTAAAAATTGCAGAAACGTTACGTTTAACATAAATCTTAAATCAAATATGACTAACGCTGTATGTGCTTGAAATAATATGTCTCAATTTATAAAGAATAAATAAATAAATAAAAGAAATCATCTTGGAAAGAGAAGTGTCCATTCATAGATTTGAAATTTGGCTGGCACTGAATCTCCTCATCGAAGAATGTTGTGGTTCCTGTGGATAATCAAGCTTGGAAATGAAGCTTGAATGGCTCAAAATGCCATAAGAAATGAAGATAGAAAGAAATTTGACATGAAACATTTCCCCTATCACCCTCCACGTTTTTTTACTCTTGAAGAAGAGGGAATAATGCATTTTTTATAGGCAAAAAGTGGTTGATTTTTATTAGGCATGAATGGCCAAGATGGTGCCTCCTCATCAAGTTCTAGATCATCTAAGAAATTCATTGTAGCAAAAACAAATCTCAATTTTTGACCAACTTTTGATTTGAATTTGTAAATATATTCAACGCGGAAGTTGTAGGTCTCGGTCTAAGAATTCCGGCGATATAAAATTCATAAAAATCGGAGTTCGTATGAGAAAGTTACGGTCCAAATATTCAGGACTGTCTATATTGAACCTCAAAATAATTTACATATCGGAAATACAAGAAATTTATCGAATGCCTGAAAAGTAATTCTCTTGAGTCCATACATCCTTCAATATGATTTTATCATGTGCATATCTCCGATAACGTGATAGCTGTCGGTCTCTAGTAATGCACAAGTCGCACGGATTATCGGATCTTACATATGTTCATCTTTCAAACACGTTTACAACCATTTAAATTACATACTTAAGGAGTAGGAAAATTCTAAGCATCACAAATTGAAGCCCAGACACATGGAAATAATTTCGTAGTTGAAGAAAGTTGGAAATTATTTACAAATTCCAAGAGTTTGATTGATGAATTTCCTTTGTTCTTCTTGTTTTTCTCTCAACCTTACTTTGTAATTCTAATTTGCAACTTGTGTAATTCAAAGAAAATGAAACAAAACACTTATATATTTTCCTTGCATTGGCTGAAAATATGAATAAAATAAATAACAAATTATTTCAATTTTGTTTCATTTTGATTGGAACGAGTTTTCTTTAATAAATGATAACATTTATCTTTTATAAATTAAACTTACAAATGGACCGATAGAAACATGTCATTTCCTAAAATAAAATCATGTAATAGATATTTATTTTTTAATTAATTTAATTAAAAAATAAATATAATTAAAAAATAAATATCTATTACATGATTAATTATTTAATAATTAAACAATTAAGTAATTAAATACAAATATCTTAAATATATGTATTATATTTACATTAAATATCTCAAATACACATATTAATGATATATGTCAAATATCACAATTGGATATTTAATTAATGTGTATTTAATAAAATCAAGTATTAAATACAAATACACATTAATTTGGAAATGACCATTAGGTCCCGATCGCATGTATTTTTCGTTTAACCGTTAAACGAGTTATAAATAATCAATATTATTCATAAAAGTTGCCCTAGTGCTCTACGAGTATATTTCATAAGTGAGACTCTCAAAGTTCAGGCATATCCGTCACGAAATCAAATTTCGTGTCCATAATTCACCCACCCGTAAATTATGATGAACACAGATAACCCCTCTAAACCATACAGGTCGAGGTCATTGCATACGTATAATCCTTCCATCACAGGTATCCGGATTATTCCAGAGACATAGATGTAAACGTCAAATTTCTATAAATATAATTACGTCAACGTTCCATTATCAATCCTTTAATAACAATTAAAACTAATTTCTACAGTGTACCATGGGCCTATGGATTTAACATATTACTAATTCCATATTGAATATCTATGCTCTGTACACAGAACTGACAAATCATTTCTTGATTGTTAGTGTCCTACACATACCCAAGGTCTCTAAACAATGATTTGTGTGTGAATTTATCAAGATAAGTTATAGAATACTTACACTGATCGGCTTTGAAAAATCAAAACTTTCTTTGGATGTTGTAGGCACTGCATTTTTGCATATAAGTCCCTATGATGAGTCTCATTTAGAGGCACTACCTTTTATGTCACGGAAGTCGCGGAAAACGGACGTCGGAAGGGGAAATTCAGAATAAGTATGTCATCAGATTCATTTCACAAGTTCACTGTTTTCGTTCGTGCTGCGTTCATGACCACGTTCGAACGTCAAACAGATTGCGGGCATTCGTGTAGCGTTCGAATCGGCGTTCGAACGGTGTCATTATTTCTGATTTTGCTGCTAGCCTCACACCCAAGCCCAATTAGCCCGCCAAAGCCCATAAAACACATCCAAATTAAATAAATGCATATTTAACACATGGGGAATTAAATAAAATCTAAAAATCATATACCAAATTAAAATCAATCAAACAAATTTCATGCCTAAACAAAACAAATTAAATATATTAACTTCCTAATTAAACCAAATCTTGTCCCCAATCAATCTTTTGCTTTCCTTGTAAGACACTAATTGATTCCTTCCTTTTCAAACAAGGAGAAGCCTTAGCCTTTGTCTATAAAAGAAACCCAATTCCAACCCTTCACACCCCTTGGCTGATACACATAATTCACACAAGAAATCCTTGCATTGTCGTCCAACAAGAAGCCTTGAAACACACCTTCATTGCCGCATCCTCTCATCACCAAAAGACCCTTGTAATCATCGCAAATACAGCCCCTGAAATAGCCCACACATCACCAAAAATAACCCCTATACAGCAGCCCCATATTACCGAAACTTACAGCCTAAAACAGCCACTGTACCACCGAAAAAATGGTCTCTGGAACTGCTCACTGTTTCACCAAAAATCACCCCTAAAGCAGCCCCTTGTACCCCTGAAATTACAGAAAAACACACCCAAAACAGTAGCCTAAATACAGCAAACACAGTGACCAAAAATCAGCAGTAAAACAGCAGTAAAACAGCAGCAAAATGGAGCGAAAATGGTAGCTTGAACAGCGAAACAGCGAGAGAAAACATTGAACCAGTGAACCGGATGAGTTGCGGAGCATCCACCCTTCTGACGACCGTGTACAGTACTTTTGAGAGTCGACATAAAAGGTTAGACCTGAGGGCACTTTTCGTATTTATTTTTCTTCATCTTTTAATCGTTTTAGTTATTTATTTCGTATGAGAGTCGTTCATTGATGCATGTTGTGGCTTTGAATAAAATGGAAAATGTGTCGCATCTTGTGGTATATAGGATGGAAACCCGGACATAAATTTCATAGCCGATTCCGAATGGACGGTAGTATGATCTGAACTCGGGATACAACTCCACGTACCACTTAAGTATACGGCACATATTTTATTTCATGTTATCTTGATTTGTTTATTATCGTTATTTAATTTATGCATGTTATTTATTTATGTAATAATGTGATGCACATGGGCTTAGTAAGTCGGATTAAAGGTCCTCCATTTCGAGAGGTTAAAATCCTTTACCACGATGCTTCGCCGCGCCGGATGACGTATATTCGGTTGAATGTAAGATGTGTTCAATCGGGTATACGAAGTCCGATATTGTTGTCTTTATTTTTATATGCATCATGTTATTAGCGCATGGGCTTAGTAAGTTGGATTAAAAGTCCTCTATTTCGAGGGGTTAAAAACCTTTACCACGATGCCTTGCCGCACCTTTTAGCCCGTTATTATTTATTAGGTGTCATCTATTCATCCGTTCATGTATGTGTCATCTTGTTTACTGTATTTTGGGGGTCATTGCTGTAACCCCGTTCGAACGCGTTTCAGAACGCCTCACGAACGCATGTTTTCTATCTCAGTTCGTTCGAACACGTTTACGAACGCAACTCGAATGCGCATGCTTTTTGCCTTATCATGCATCAGGTCTCATTCCGTTCGAGCGCGTTTCCGAATGCCATACGAACGTGAGCATTCTGTTTCATTTCCGTTCGAACGCGTTTACGAACGCTACTCGAACGTGAACCTTCAGTTTACCATTCGAACGCGGATACGAACGCCGAACGAATGCCCACGGTAAACAGGCCCTCTTCCATCACATCTCATGCATGGTTACTCATCTTGTCATTTACCTTTTTGATTGTTCATGTTCTCGCAGTTAGTCATTTATTGTGTCCACAAGATCACATGTTCGTTTCCATGATGCATGTTTACACGATAGTTATCTACTTATGCTTCTGCATTCATCCATTCAACATGTTCATGAAGTTATAAGCTTGCCGTTATTCCGATTTGCTTTCATGCGTGATTGTACAATTATTATCTACTGGCATGCCTATGATCAAATGTAATGTGCTTATGACATTGTATGCTTGCCGTAGTTCAATTCATCTTTATGCATGCAAATTGGGACATAGATTATATGCAAATAGGTTGTATGCAAATTCAGACATAGGTTATATGCAAACTTAGATATGAGCCTTGTACTTATGCATGCGAACTTAGTAGTAAATTATCCTTGGAAATAAATGTTGCTTAGGCTTGGTTAAATTATTGCACAAATCATTTCATTACAAGTGGTATAAGTAAGGGACCATTCCGAACCCAACGGTTTGAGGTCTTCCCTTGCGAGGGGTGAGTGCGGCCTTAAATCTTTGTCTCGATTCACACCGGGTGGTGAATCCATTATTCTCCGGTTTAGTCCCCCGCGGGCTACTCCGTACTCCCAACTAGGCCGCGAGCCTAGAACAGCATGCGTCGCCCAGTTTCTGTGTTCCCACAGATGTAGAAGCTCCAAGCCCTTGTGTTGAGTTCCAAACTCTTGGGTGAGTTTCCCTATCAACTTAAAATGACTCCCAAAGTGCTAACTATAGTGAATTTTGCAACAAAATTCAAGGAGAGAAGAAGCAAGTGTTCGGCCACAATGGAGAAAAGAGAGAGATGATTGAATAGTTCACTTCCAAAGTTGACTTAAGTTGGTAGTTGTGTTGTGTAATTAATCCAATTAATAAGCTCAACCACTTCCATCACAAATAGTGACAAGTTGATGTAAGTGATGTGGTTCCCACCCAATTTTGAATTCCAAATTCAAGTTGGCTTACACAACACACTTTGGGCCGGGACTCGTTTAATCCGATTAAACAAATTTTCCGTCGCTACGTAATTAAATCCAATTTAATTAAATAATGATGCCTAGCAAAAATATTACGATAGTCGCTAACGAATTAATTCTAAATTAATTCGTTTGCCCGAATTAAAATCCAATTTTAATTCCGCATTGAAATCTAATTTCAATTAATATATCCGATATATTATTTAATCGATTAATTCTAAATTAATCGTGTTCTCTCTTCTAGACGAATTTAATTTCAGATAAATTCTTGTCGTAATTAATCCCTGATTAATTTTCTCTCTCATAATTAATCCCAGATTAATTCTGTTCGAGTCAAATGTCATTGGTGAATCTTTGGGAAGCGGCCCAAGAGATCCTTGGATATGTTGGCAGTAAATACGGTCATCGGACTATCCGAATACGTGCGTACTCCGTACCACGTTCTCACCGATTTACAAGACATTGTTGGCTTCTAGCAAAGCACAGTGTCTTCCCAATTCTCCAGAAATATTCAACGAAGAATATATAATATGTATCGGCATAGTATACAATGTATTACGTAATACGATCCAGTATCAGATGTCACATGCTAGGCCTAGGTCTGGAATTGTGTCTGCCTCATACGAAGCATATATCGGATCATCAGCAACTAGTCTCAGTAATCGGATAATCATGACCTAGTCATACTATCCCAATAGCTGCAGCATTTAAGAGTACTAGTTCTGTATCATGCGTGATCATCATCTCCATATGACTGAAGTGATACTTCCATCTTGACATCACATCCAATACACTATGATTCTCAGTAAACCCAGTAGAGGCGTACACAGAACCTGTTAAAGTTCCGGACAACCAAAACCAAAGTATATTGATTGTCGCAAGTATTAGCGATGCAAGTCTCAGGTTAAGACCACATACACCTACCCTGATTCGGATTGCCATAGACACATAGTCAGAATACCAATGGGACTCCAAGGGTCTATCCAGAGCGAAGCTATTCCCGGTCCAACGTCTAACAGAACCTCATATCACACTTGCATAAGTATCCAATACTTAAATATATGAGAACTATGTCGTTAAGCTTCCATAACGCGCACAAGTGTAATACTAGTCTATTTCGTATTATCGATGTCCAGTCTCGATAATACTACGACTAGGGATATTTAATGATTAAACCGTTCGTGGATTAATATTGTCTCATATCTTATTAATCTGGTACTAATCATATGGACTTTTTTCATTTATATATCCAATTAATCCAATTACAAAATGATAAAATAGCAATTTCCTTTGTCACATAGTTAATTTGTACAAAAACACCATGTCTTTTACAAATAGTGATGCTATCGGTCATAATTCTCCAACAATCTCCCACTTGGCTCATAGCCAATCACTCAAGTATCTAACACCTGAACTATGTACATGTCGCTCAAACCTTTGCTGAGAAATAGATTTCGTCAGCGGATCTGCAATGTTGTTATCTGAAGCGGTCTTTTCAATCTTTATATCGCCACGATGTATGATCTCACGAATCAGATGGAAACTTTGAAGTACATGTTTGGATCGTTGATGAGACCGTGGTTCCTTAGCCTGTGCTATAGCCCCGTTATTGTCACAATGCAAAGGTACGGGCTCAACTGCTAACGGAACTACTCCTAATCAAATTAGGAATTTACGGAACCAAACTACTTCTTTTACTGCCTCAGCTGTAGCAATATATTCCGCTTCTATTATTGAATCAGCAATAGTCTCTTGCTTGGAAGATTTCCAGCTCACTGCTCTGTTGTTCAAACAAAATATGTACCCCGATTGCGACTTTGAGTCTTCTTTATCAGTTTGGAAACTTGCATCGGTGAACCCAGTCACCTCAAGTTCTCCATCCCTATAGACTAAGAAAGCATCCTTAGTTCATCTAAGATACTTAAGAATATTCTTAACAGCAATCTAGTGACCATCACCTGGATCGGCCTGATAGCGACTGCACATGCTCAAAGCATACGAGACATCAAGTCGCGTACATATCATGGCATACATGATCGATCCGACTGCGGAAGCATACGGGATCCGACTCATGATATCTCTCTCATCTTATGTTTTAGGACACATGTCCTTAGATAGAGAGACGTCATGTGACACTGGAAGCAACCCCTTCTTAGACTGATCCATGTTGAATCTCTTCAACACTTGTCAATGTACGAGCTCTGGGAGAGTCCAAGCAGCTTTCTAGATCTATCCCGGGAGATCCTTATTCTCAGAATAAAGGATCCTTCTCCCAGGTCTTTCATGGAGAATTTTAATGAAAGCCATGTTTTCACCGATTTTAGCATGGGAATGTCATTGCCTAAAAGCAATACATCATCAACATATAGGACAATGAATGTCAGTGTGCTCCCACTAACCTTCTTATATACACAAGAATCATCTTCGTTTTGAATGAAACCATATTTTTTTTATGATCTCATCAAAACGTTGGTTCCAAGAACGCGATCTTTGCTTCAATCCATACATGGATCGATTTAACTTGCAAACCTTGTTTGCATGTTTTGGCACAACAAAACCGTCAGGCTGTTGCATATAAACATCATCCAAAAGGTTTTCGTTAAGGAAATCGGTTTTGACGTCCATCTGCCATATTTCATAATCGAAATATGTAGCAATAGCAAGCATTATCTGAATAGATTTAATCATGGCAACTGGTGAAAAAGTTTCGTCATAATCGACACCATGTGCCCACTTGCTTATATTCATATCCACCTCTAGCCTAGCTAGACATGGGCCCACTTGCTTCACTATGAACTAGGGCTAACAGATCAGTGGCATTTTTCACTTTTACCAAGTAAATGTATTTTAGGCACTTTGCCCAATAAACTAGATCCGTAGACTTTATTTGAATGGAATCAAAACAGTCCTAGTACCCACTCTTCAAAAGTGTGGATATACGATTCTTGTTTAGATTGTGTCCCAGACAACAATGCCACAATATGTTTCTCCTGATCAAATCAGTTTGAGCTGTTTGTTTGTCATTTTATACGTTTGAGATTTATTTATATTCAAAATATAAATGATGTTATTCACATCTAATGTGTTTATCTCAATATCATCGTTATATAATAAAACACTTTAGTGTTCTAAAATATAAAGGTATACCCGCAACGGGTTAAACCCCGATATAGAGATAATGTTTCTAGTCAAACTAGTTACATTTTAACAGTTTCCTAATTTAAGTACACACCCGAATGGTAGTCCCTAAATTCAGGTTTCTACGGTCAAAACAGCGACTTTCGTCCCGTTTCCGATTCGCAGATAAATCTCCACTGAAGTTAGTATCATGCTCATAGCAGATTCTGAACATCAGTACATATTTATGTAACACACCAAGTTTTTAAAATCCAATTTTTAATACTAGTTATGAACATAATTATGACAAACATATTTGAAGTCAGAGCCTTGCCCCATCTTCAATTCCTTCATGTCTGCTTTGTCCAAACGGCAGTCACGCTTCCGCGATCCCGTTTGCCACATTTAGTCAGACATTTTGGGATATGTCTTTTATCTTCCTAGAAGATTATAATGATATTGCATTTGCCCTTTTCACATTCCAGTAGCCTTTGGCCAAGCCTCGGGTTTCTAGAATATCGAAGTAAAGTGCGTCTTGCGCTACTTGCCTAATTGCAAACTTTGACTTCTAAAATCTAAAGATAGATTTATGAAGATCCTTCAATTTCAATATCATACTTATAAGGATCTAATCCTTATTTCTGATTACGAAATTAAGGAGTCTTTTTGGAAAGCTTAATGGATTAAGCACTAAAGTTATCATCACATAAATCTTCCAAAGATTATGCTCTACAATTTTCTTAACTCCGGGCTTAGGCCTAATATGTTATTTTATCAAATAAAGTAACTTATTAGTTTCCAGGACCATCCTGAAAAATTATTCCCAATTTGAAAATTAAACCATTTAAATACATTTTCCCTAGGATTATGTTTTAAATGTCAATCTTTCAATTTTATCTTGATTCTAATAGTCCAACTATTTAATCAACGATTTAGGTACTATTTATTATAATTATTATTATAGTCCAACTATGTAATCAACTATAATTTAAATTGTTTGAATACAGTCCAACTGTTAATTAAAACAACGATTTAAATATTAGTCCAACTAACATTTAATTTATTTGACGAATGATATTTGATCGAGTGCGTATGGCAAGTAATTAAACGAATATTGCAAATTCAATTCTTGCCTCCCACTATTTTTCGGCGAGCCTCTAACCCTCTGTCGAGTACTCGGGAAACCGTGTTTCCTAGTGGGCTAGGATCCCATTAAATATCACACAATCTTGACTTTGGCCAACAAATTGTATGATAATTAACTAGGTAGATCTCTAAGATCAATTGGATCCCATCCAATTCCTAGATCCAGTAAGGGACATCCAAGTCCGAAACATATATGGTATATATGTCAATATATCCAATATATTGCCTAACCTTTTTCCTCTGAATCAACTAAGCATTGGCTTTGGCACAAAAAACTTAGTGATCCCAGTTAAGCGTGACCCATTGACCATGGAAAGCTTCGTAATCAATTTCGATGGACAAGAAATGGTCTTGACTTTGGCCAACAAACCACAACTTGGACAAGACACTGATATGGAACAAAGCTCTCGTGATTCAAACACATCATCGATGGACAAAGGCCTTGACTTTGGCCAACAAACCAATGTCAGTCTTAGATCTTGAGTAAGAATCACTCAATGGAAGGAAAAACGCTTAATATTTGTGAGGGTTTTTCGCGTGCAAATTGGCAACCAATTTATTATCTTTGTTAAGGTCTCATCATCATACACCCTTAAACATGCATTCTAAATACATAATAAAGCATGTATAATAAAATAATAATGATATGCGGATGGATACTTAACACATTGATCCTAGATCAAATCTCTCCATTTCCTCTCTCTCGCTAGCACATGTATTACTTCTACCCGTTACACTACACTTCTAAAGAAACCTCATTTACATTGAGGGGAATAGGTGAGAAGAGAATTACAATGAGAAATGAGGTAATAAGGCTGGACTCGCAGGTCCAATTAATAAATTCCAAATTTATTACAACAATTTCTAAAATTTCCCCACCCATCTAATATCCATCCGATATACATTATTAATGCATCGCAACCATGTATTCACACAAGCATGTTATCAATCAATCTAATCAAATTAATTAATCTGATAATTAATGACCATCCAATGTTCAAACAACGATTTGATTTTGCGCGAGTCAAACTCGTTTTGCGAATAAGTACTCAAAGTACTAATTCTTGAATTAAATTAAACTACAAAATTAAATCCAATTCAATTTGTATTTAATACTAATTCGCTATTTAATTCCAAATTAAATACTACACTTTATTAACGAACCTTTACGACTTAAATTCCAAATTTAATCGTTACGGGTCTCAAAGCCCGATTAACGTCCAACGTTAATTTAATTAAAGTCCAATGGGCTTTTAATTAATTTCTTTAAGGCGTGGACTTTTGGTCAACTTGGGTTAAACCCAATAACCAAAGCACAATCAAGGAATAACCCCATAAGCCTAGAAATCAATTTAGGCCCATTAGGCCCAATTAAAATAATTAAGGTCCATTAGTCGCATTTGGGCTTTATGGAAGCGGTTTTGGGCCCAATTGGATCCAACCAATTTAGCCTAAACCTAACTTAGTATAACCAAGCCCAATTAGCCCATTTACAACATTACAAGCCCAAATCCAATTTAAGCTCATTTAATTTAATTCCAAAAATTCCAAATTTCTCAATTAAATTACCTAAAGTGTATTACATAATTAATTACCCAAATCAATATTTCCAAAACACAAATTTGTCTAATTAATCATGCTCATTAACATTAAATCATGTCCAACACAATTTATCAAAAAATCAAACCCAATTACATGCTACAAGTCTCGGCAATATATGGGTTTTTCAAATCGATTTTGATTTCAATCCAATTGAATCCACAATCAATATTTCCCGAATGATTTTAACTCATCCAATGAATCAAAAATCAAAAAATCCAAGACATTAGGGCACTCATCATTTTCGGCCAAGCCATAAAATTTGGGCAAAATTGTTCCAAACAATATTTCTTGAAATTGATCCAATCAATCTTCAATTCAACAACATTTAAGCATACTAAATCATCCAATTTCATTAAATCATGCTCAAATTCATTTTACCCAATTTTAACCCTAATATATTTTCATGCTCAACCTTGCTCATAGATACCATTGTTGGAATTCTCTAAGCATCCCAAGATCATTTCAAGCAATGAAAATACAAAGTGAATACATTCAAGGAGTTGCAGAATACTCACAATGATCGGTTGAGCGACGCGATTGAAGACAAAAAACTTTTCTGCCCTTCTATGGAAGTCACGGCAGTGAGCTGAAATGGCTCCTCCATTTTCGGCTTTGGTCCAAGCTCCAAGCTTTGACATGGTGATTCCATGCTCATGAAGTGAGTTCCCAATCACCTTTGTATGGCTCCTATGTGTGCTAGCACTCAAGAAATTTGCCACAAATTTCCCTAGCTTCTCCATGGTTCTCGGTCCAACCAAAAAACAGAAGAAAAATGGCATGTTGGCCGAGAGAGAAGAAGAGGCATTTTTTTGGCTCCAAAAACGTGAGCTAATGGAAAGAGAGAGAATGAAAAATGTGTATTAGATAATTGATTTCAAAAAGTCAAAGGCAAAAGACAATTAATGCCTTCCAACTACCACCATCAATCAATCAATCAAATTGTCACATCACTCAAAGTGACATGTGATTTGACGCTTGATGTGACTAGCGATTTGACGCTTGATGTGACTTGCGTGTCTTACTCGAATTCCAAATGCGAATGCACTCGCAAACACTCCCGGGCTCGGGTTCACTAATTCCAAATTAACGAATTTTCTGTTGCGACGTAATTAAATGATTATGCCTAGCAAAATCACTATTCACATCGCGAATGAATTAATTCTAATTTAACTCGTTCGCCCGAATTAAAATCTAATTTTAATTCCGCGTCGAAATCCAATTTCGTTTAATATATCGAATATATTAATTTATCGATTAATTCCAAATTAATCATTTTCTCTCTCTTAATGATATGTTATCCCAGATAAAATATCTCCGCAATTAATCCTACATTAATTTTCTCTCTCGTCTAATTAATCTCAGATTAATAAAGTGCGAGTCATACGTCATCGGTGAATCTTCGGGAAGCGACCCATGAGATCCCCGGATATGTTGGCAGTAAATTTGGTCGTCGGACTATCCGAATACGTAAGTACCTAGTACTACGTTTATACCGATTTACAAGACAAGGTTGGCTTCTAGCAAAGCGCAATGCCTACCCAATTCTCCAGAAATATGCTTACAGGAATAAGCGATCTATATCAGGCGTAGTATACTTAGTATTGCGTATTTCGATCCAGTATCGGATGTCACGTGCTAGGCCTGGGGCTGGAATTGGGTCTGACCCGTACGAAGCACATGTCGGATGTCTGGTAACTAGTCTCTATAATCGGATAAACATGACCTTGTCATTTTATCCCGATGACTGTAGTACATAAGAGAACTAGTACCGTATCCTACGTGACATCATCTCCACTATGACTAGAGTGATACTTCCGTCTTGACATCACACCCTACACACTACGATTCTCGATATACCCAGAAGAGGCGTACATAGAAATCGGTTAAAGCCCTGGATGACCAAAACCAAAGTATATTGATTGTCGCAAGTATTAGCGGTGCAAGTCTCAGGTTAAGACCAAATACACCTACCCTGATTTCGGACTTCTATAGACACATAGTCATACTACCAATGGAATTCCGAGGGGGTCCATCTAGAGCGAAGCTGTTTTCCGTACCATGGGTAAAACACAACCTTTTATTACACTTGCATGAGTTTCCTATACCCAAATATATGAGAACTATGATGTTGTGCCCTCACAACGCGCACAAGTGTAATACTAGTCTTTTACGCATTATCGATGTCCAATCTCGATAATACTCTGATTAGGGATATTTAATGATTTATCCTTCGTGGATTGATACTGTCCCATATCATTCTCAATCCAGGAACAAATCATAAGGACCTCCTATCATTTATACATCTTGGTGATCTAATCACAAATGATAAGAGAGCAATCTCCTTTGTCACATAGTTAATTTGTACAACAACACCATGATCTGTACAAATAGTGACGCTATGGGTCATAATTGTCCAACATATCCGTCACGAAATCAAATTTCGTGTCAATAATTCACCCACCCGTAAATTATGACGAACACAGATAAACTCTCTGAACCATACAGGTCGAGGTCATTCCATGCGTATAATCCTTTCGTCACAGGTATCCGAATTATTCTAGAGATATAGATGTAAACGTCAAATCTCTATAAATATAATCAAGTCAACGTTTCTATTAGCAATCCCTTAATAACACTTAGAACTAATTTCTACAGTGTACCACAGGCCCATGGATTTAACATATTATTAATTCCATATTGAATACATATGCTCCGTATACAGAACTGACTGATCATTTCTTGATACACACATGATATCCTAAGCATCAGTCCACACCCAAAGAACAGGCGGAGGTCGTATCTAAATAGATCGGTGACGTGACTGCCATCTAAGTATGGAGGATAACTTATATGTCCACAGTGGTACCTCAAGTCAAAGAATCACTATGCTCACTCAACCCGTGAAGATTCTTATTGACGTTGGTGTACCATCCATTAAGAATCTTCGGTGAGTCGTTCAGTGTTTATCTGCTATAAACACCTACACGTTTATACGAGTCTCTAAAACTCATGGTTCATTGAGAAACCATCGGAATCCAAGATTCTAATATATGACATGTACCAGTCTCAATGGATTTACTTTACTGACCAAGTAGTGTAAACCTTGATCAGAAACTGTCTAGGAATGACAACGTCATGATACAACTCAATGTCAGTTGCAACGCTTTTGCAACAGTATCACAACTAATCATTCTAGGGTATGATACGTCTTTACCATATATAAGATGATGATATATAAAATAAACTGTTTATTTTATTCATAATAAAATGTTACATTAGTATTTACAAGGAAATATAATAATAAAATTGACGCTCAGAGCACCAACCCTAACATGTTACACATGTCATTTCTTTAATTTATGTGTTCAAGATGGTTTTCCTTATTTAGAATGTCACATTAATCCTATTAAGAATGCACTTAATTGTATTTGGTCATATTCTAATGTTACAAGAGAATGGACCAAGTTTTTAAATTAAATAGTGTTAAACCAATAAAATTTTCACGAGATGTTCCAACTCGTTGGAATTCCACTTTTTTTTTTTTTTTTTTTATAAAAAAAATCAAGCTTTTGCTTACAAAGATGTATTATGTTGTTTGTTTTTCCCAACATGGTCAATATATAATACTTTTTCTTAGTTAATGAGATCTTTGTGAAAGAATTTTAAAAATTTTAAAAGTTTTTAATAATGTAAGAAATATTTTAATTGGTGTTTAATATCCAACCATAAATTTATTTCTTGTTTAATGTTTGAATATTGTTGAACTCTACATGAGCATATTGAAAGTTCAAATGTGAATGATCTTATTTTATTTTAAAGATATTTCAGTACTTTATCTTATTGCTATAATTTTTGATCCTATATTTAATTTAGAAGGTTTGAATTGTGGCTTACAAACTTACTATAAATTTTTAAGAATAAAAGATGAAATTAATGTTAGAAAAATAATAGATGGAGTAAAAAATGATTTAATAGATTTATTTAATGATTATGTCAGTAGATACAACTTGTAATCCGTAGGACAATCTAGTAGCGAATCCGTACCACATTCAAGACTTAGCATATGTGATCGTTGGTTACTACAACGAAATAGAAAATAGAAGGAAACCATGACTAACAACCAAGAATTAAATAATTATTTATCAATAAATTTCGAGTTTTCTGCTGAGAGTTTTGTAGGTAAAAAATTTCAAGTACTTGATTGATAAAACTGACATCAAAATATCTATCATATTTTATGGATTATTGCTAAAGAGGTGGTGTCACCACATGTTTCCACCGTTGCAGTTGAATAAGCCTTCAGCCTAGGAAACAATATATTGGAAGCGAGACAGTCTTCATTACATCCAAGCACCTTAAAAGAAGCAACATATTTCGATGATTGAACCCGAGCCGATCTAAGGAAACAAGAAGATGCCTCCGATGATTTTGAAGACTTGTTCGACAATGCATCTGCAAGCGGAACTCTAGCTGAAAGATCAATAGTATGAATAGATAATGGTGATGAATAAATAATTATAATGAGGTTAACTATCTAAAAAATATAATGGAACTACTTGAGTTTTGATTCCTCTCACCCTAAGAGAATACATATGCAGCTTAAGGTTTTTTTTTTTTTTTTTTTTTTGTATAAATTTAAGTTCAAGCTCTTTATTTTATTTATATATTTATTTGGTAATAATATTCAATTACTAATTTTTTTTTTAAAAAAATTATTTTCATTTTTTAAAATGATTTGTTTTAAAAAATAATTGAACTGGAACCGAACCGGAACCATCCGATCCAATTCCAGTCTGGTTCCGATTAACAATTCAACAATCTTGTGTAACTGTAACCATTCGGTTCAGTTTCGGTTTGGAACCGAACTGAACTGAACTAGGGGCTGACTCTACTTTAATGTACTCTTTTATAATTTATACAATACAATCAAAATTGTCTTTATATGTCACTGTTGGAATATCTTTTTGTATTTTATGAGGGAAATAAAGATATCATGCATTAGCGTAACTAATAACAGCTATATATATACACACACATATACACACACAGTCAGGATCAGATAAGGTTCACGTAGAATTTATGAGGACTACAAGAATATATAAAGATAAAAAATCTTCTGTCTTTTTATTGAATGTGAACTTTACGTAGATGGTAAGGTGTGGACTGGAGCTTAACCGTGCTTTTGTGTGTATATATATTCAAGTGTTAAAAATTCTCAAATGATATATTCTATGATATAAAAAGAAAAATGATAATAAGCTAAAGTATGATTAAACATGGATTAAATTATTATTAAAATTTTATCATTTTAATTATGAATAAAAAATTAAAATGATATCGTTTAAATGATAATTTTATCCGATTTTTAATTTTTATCTAGTTTATGTATCATTACTCAGATTTAAGGGGAAAAAATCCAAATCGCGTCCGTTTTTTATTTTTTGTATTTATTATATATACGGTGTAAATTTGGAAGATGGGAAACTCAGCAAACAAAAAGCAACAGAAATACAATTTTGCAGATTTCATTAAAAAAAAAAAAAAAAAAAACAATAGTTTTGTCGCTCTAACACCATACTTTACCCAGAAAAGGACAAGCTAATACTAGGGTCATTATAGTAAATTGATAGGTATGAATCACGTTTAAATGATTCCACAAGGCCTCCGCATAAGCAGCTCCCTCTCTCGTCGCCACACAAGCGAAACCCCATTCATAGCAGCAGCTTTCTTTCTCATATTCAATGGCGGCCACTTCTACGCACACCGCCGCCTTCACAAAGCCCTCATCTTTCATTTCTACCACAAAACCAGCATTATCCATTTCCAGATTTACCCTCCCTTTTTCTTTTAACATCCAAAAACCCACTCTCCGCATCACAAATTCCCTCCCCAAGCCCTCCGCCGCCGCCGCCGCCTCTACCACAACTCCCACGACTGTTACGACCCCAGAAACAATCTTTCATTCCCGATTTGCCCATGATGAGCCCCGCAAAGGCGCCGACATCCTCGTTGAGGCTCTCGAACGCCAGGGTGTCACTGACGTTTTCGCTTACCCAGGTGGCGCTTCCATGGAGATTCATCAAGCCCTCACGCGCTCCAACGTCATCCGCAACGTCCTCCCTCGACATGAACAGGGCGGCGTCTTTGCAGCCGAGGGCTACGCTCGCTCCTCTGGAAAACCCGGCGTCTGTATTGCTACGTCGGGACCTGGCGCCACCAATTTGGTCAGCGGACTCGCCGATTCGCTTCTTGATAGCGTCCCTCTCGTGGCCATCACCGGCCAGGTCCCGCGTAGGATGATCGGTACGGACGCGTTTCAAGAGACTCCTATTGTGGAGGTAACGCGCTCTATTACCAAACATAATTATTTAATACTTGATGTTGACGATATTCCTAGGATTGTTAGTGAGGCTTTCCTTTTAGCAACCTCCGGACGGCCTGGCCCTGTATTGATTGATGTACCAAAGGATATACAACAACAGCTGGCTGTTCCTAATTGGAACCAGCCGATCAAATTGCCTGGTTATATGTCTAGGTTGCCTAAAGAACCCAATGCCTTGCATTTGGAACAGATTGTTAGGTTAATATCAGAATCAAAGAAACCCGTGTTGTATGTTGGTGGTGGGTGTTTGAATTCTAGCGAGGAGTTGATGAAGTTTGTTGAGCTTACGGGGATACCAGTTGCAAGTACTTTGATGGGTTTAGGGTCGTTTCCTGGTACGGATGAGTTATCGTTGCAAATGCTAGGAATGCATGGCACTGTGTATGCTAATTATGCAGTTGATAAGAGTGATTTGTTGCTTGCGTTTGGCGTTAGGTTTGATGACCGTGTGACTGGGAAGCTTGAGGCTTTTGCTAGCCGAGCTAAGATTGTTCACATTGATATTGATTCCGCTGAGATTGGGAAGAATAAGCAGCCTCATGTATCGGTTTGTGCAGATGTGAAGTTGGCTTTGAAGGGAATGAATAGAATATTGGATAGTAAAGATGCTAGGACTAGGTTGGATTTTTCAGCTTGGAGGGAGGAGCTTGGTGAGCAAAAAGTGAAATACCCTTTGAGTTTTAAGACATTTGGAGAAGCAATTCCTCCACAATATGCAATTCAGGTCCTTGATGAATTGACCGATGGGAAAGCAATTATTAGCACCGGAGTTGGACAACATCAGATGTGGGCTGCTCAATTTTACAAGTACAAGAGACCCCGCCAGTGGTTAACGTCCGGAGGACTAGGGGCTATGGGTTTCGGATTGCCTGCTGCAATCGGAGCTGCTGTTGCTAATCCTCATGCCATCGTTGTAGACATCGATGGTGATGGGAGTTTCATCATGAATGTCCAGGAGTTGGCAACTATCAAGGTGGAGAAACTCCCCATCAAGATAATGCTTTTGAATAATCAGCACTTGGGCATGGTGGTGCAATGGGAGGATCGGTTTTATAAGGCAAATAGAGCTCATACTTATCTGGGAGATCCATCAAGTGAGTCTGAAATATTCCCAAATATGTTGAAGTTTGCAGAAGCCTGTGGAATACCAGCAGCACGAGTAACGATGAAGGAAAATCTCAGAGCTGCAGTTCAGAATATGTTGGACACTCCCGGACCATACCTCCTGGATGTCATTGTTCCTCATCAAGAGCATGTCCTGCCTATGATCCCTAGCGGTGGAGCTTTTAAAGATGTGATCACTGAAGGTGATGGAAGAACACAATATTGATATGATGTATCTATGTTTTCTTTTTTCTTTCTTTTTTTTTTCTTTTTTTTTGGATTCCAGGCTTAACTTATCAATGAGTGTGTGGCAATGTTTTTAGTTCAGAAGTCAGTTCTAATGAAACTAATGTTTGTTTAATGAACAAACTCTAGGAGTAATAATACTATTTGAAGCTGTATTATTTTGTTTATGAATGGAGGTAGTTTGAATCTTTTTTTCCTCCTCTTCCATTTGAAGCTGTATTATTTTTCTGGTATATTAATGACGCACTGTGGTCAGAATAAAACCGTCCAAATTGATAAGGGGCTTATGTCCATGTTTTGAGTGAAAATTTCAATTGTACAAAGAAATAGGGATGATAACGGATCGGATATGACATGCGAATATCAATATCCATATCAGATTTGAGGTACGTAAATTTTACTTGTATTTGGTTTTTATGTACCGAATTATCAATTCACACGTGAATTTTAATTCTATTTGAACGGAATGTTAATATCAAGGATATAAAATATTATTTCATTCATCGGTCCTTTAACATACTGGACCTCTAATCCCATTGGAATTTATATCATCCCTACTACCAAAACTAAGGTCAGTAAGGGTATTTTAATAATTTCTCAAACCATTTAACCATGTAACACTTCAACAAACTCTAAACAATATCCAAGCAATTTAATAGTTTTGGCATGTTAGGTGCAATTCACATTATTAGAATTCTAATCTTTCATAAATAAATTGCAAAGCAAGTTGCAACCCCAATTAGTAACATCGGAATATGTGGGCGAGAAATAGAGCCTGTTACTTACTCCACTCCATCGATATTTATTTAAAGCTACTGATATATTTGTTAGGTACATTTATAGTATTCAAATTTATCAAATATCATTGAGTATCAAATATTATTGAGTATAAATATGATATTTTAATAATTGAACATGCAACTTAAACCATTAAATATGTAAATTCTACCAATAAACATGAAACTAATTTTATATTTTCAAAAGTTTCATTTTTATTAGTAGAGTTTATATGTTTAATAATTTAAATTACATAGTCAATAATCAAATTAATATATTTATACCCCAAAAATATTTGATACACTTGAGTACCATAATAATAATAATAGTCATATGCAATTGGCCTTAGAAACAAAGCCTAGTCTTGTTTTTGTAGCCGACCTATCAATGATTCAAGGAAAAATGATATTTCCACCTATAATATTTTAGAAACATAGACATAAAATCCTTGAGTTTTTTAAAAATATATATATACAAACCCTAATCTATTAATAAATGGATATTATCATTTTCACTTGAAAATTGGCTTATACACGGAATTATGCAAAAAGTTTTTAAAAAAAATCAATTTTCATCCAAAATTTCAGTCAATATATTAATAATTTATACTTTTTAGATTCAGTTTGACACTAATATTTCAATAAGCATACTAATTTACACTCAAAAAGTTCAATTAGTATACTAATTTACACATAAAAAGTGTTAATTAGTATACTAACTGCAACTTTTGATATAAAATTGACTTTGTTTAAAGTTTTATGATATTTTCATACATAGTCAATATTCGAGTATAATAATGATAATTTCCTATTAATAAATGTTGGACGGATATGTTATTTATCACTTTTAACATGTATTATTCAAGCAAACGTGCAAATCATAAATGCAAACATGCAAATCTTAAATCAAAGCACAATAACTCAAAGCTTTAAGAAAAACCTGTAAATAATTTTGTAGAAGATGAAACCTTTAAATCAAGTTGAAAAGTCTATGTCCTTAAGTACTAATTAGCCCTGCCTTGTGCTCTTTACATATAACTTGGTTAACGTTCTCCCAGAATTACTTAGTTATTTCTTGTAAAAGAGACACTTCTTTCTTTAAGCGCATGAACTAGGAATCAACGATGAAAACTCTCTTTTATATAAGAAGACCTTAGACTCTCTAAAATGCCCAATACTTATAAAAATAAAATAGAAAGTAAGAATGAATTGAAATGAAGAACTCAAGGGACTTATTTATAGATATGAAGGGTTATCTTTAAAAGGTACCCTTATGTCAAAATGTATATTCCTTTAGTAGTTATGACCCTCCAAGAAAACCTTTCAACCCTAAAGGTTATGTCATTTCTCATTAGGAATATATCTTTTCCAATGAACCCTTTAAACTCAAGGGTTAAATCCTTTAATTCCCAATATATACACACATATTTTTTATTTAGAAAAATTTCTTACAATCCCCCATAATTTTCTAAATATCAATGCAGACACTTAAGAGAGCTTCTTTGAAATGAAATTGCATCGGAATAGGTAGCTTTCGCCTTGAACTTTCCATAGTAAATGACTATCAGATTTACTTGGCAAACCAATGACTAATAGTCTTGAACTGTTTCGCCGTTAGTGTAAACCAAGACAATAGCCATCACACAGCTTCACTTTGACCATTTTCCGTTCTACATTAGTGTTCAATTCAGCCATGAACATCGGTCCTACCTTCATCAAGTATTTTAGGAAATCCAGCCCTTAAAATTCATATGGATGTTGCCTCACTTCTTACTTGAAATAAGTGATCTACTGTATCAGGTATTCTATCGATAACCCTATTATGATTCTTCTTCTAATATAGTTATCATTGAAATCCTTAGCTTAACCTAACCTTGATAGACAGCACTTTGCGTCATTCTATGAATGTGAAAGAAAATAAAACTCTACAATGCTTGGTTTGAATTGCATGGAGTTTTAGTTGTCCATTTTGAACCTAGATCTTGGGATCTCTAGTCAGTTAGGTTGGATTTCCACAATGACAATTCTTAATTTATGAACTTCAAGCCCATTCCCCTCGATGACTTCTCAACTTGCTCTCAAGGTAAACCTTTAGTAAGTGGATCCACTAGGTTAATATACAATTAATAATTTTAGGCCATATTCTAACCCTATTAAGTTTTGGAACCATCACTTTGGTGAGACACCCCCACACTTTCAGATATTTGTAGGAATATACTTGACCTTTCCATAATTCATATGGTGTTATGAGGTAGCTTGTTCAGAACGTAGTTGGTGAAAAGCAAGAGTTCCCCTCAACAAGTTCTGGGGTAAACCAGAGTTTGTTAACATGACATTCTTCATTTCCCTCAACGTTCAATTTTTTCGTTTTACAATCCCATTTTGTTGAGGTGAATAAGGAGCAGTGGTTTCGTGAATAATTTCATGGTTGGAACAATATTCACTGAATCGTGACAAATATTAACCTCTCATATCACTTCTGATTCTTTTGATTTTCTTGCCAAGTTGATTTTTAACTTCATTTTTATAGTGTATAAAGCTATCAATAGCTTCATCTTTGCTAATCTGCAAATACACATAGTAGAATCTTGTGCTATCATCGATAAAAGTGATAGTACTTTTTACCGCCTATAGATTGCACAACATTCATATCACACTCATCGTTGTGAATAAGTTCCAAGGGTTCAGAACTTCGTTCTATGGAATCAAATGATGTTATATTCATTTTCACTTCAACACATACTTCACATTTATGTTGGTTATCAATTGTAAATTTACGTATAAGGTCCATGTTAATTAATTTACGCATTGTATCATAATTAACATGCTCTAACCTACCATGCCATTCATTTTGTGACTAATAATATAAGCAAAAAAAATATAGCTTTATTATAATTATTATTATTAATAGCATTATGTCGGTTGACAATCATTACATTAAATTTAAAATGGCCCTCAGTGAAGTGTCATTTCCCATATTGACATCATTTTAGGTCAATACAAATTTTTCAGAAATAAAACTAACTTAAATCCATTCTTGCTGATAAGGGAACCCGAAACCAAGTTCTTCCAAATATCAGGAACATGCAGAATATTCTTTAATGTAAACCCATTCTCGGATGTCATTTTCAGAACTACTGTGCTTTATCTAACCACTTTAGAAGTAGACAAGTTTCCCATGGTCAAATGATCGCCACCAACGACCTTCTGATATGAAGAAAATATCTTATTATCTGCACATATATGGTGAGTAGTTCCATTGTCTATCCATCATTCTCTCGAGTTTCCAACCAAGTTGCATTCGGTTACCACTGTTGAGTGGTTCATCTCTAAGATCTCATCAGATATCAGCTTATTTTCAATGACATGGGTCTCATTATTCTTCTTCTTGCCTTTGTCTTGAGATTTCTTGTTTATGCAGTCATTTACCATGTGACCACTTTTCCCACAAGCGTAGTATTTTCCCTTGAACTTCTTGCTCGCTTGGGAAGAATCAGCTCCATTGTTCTTTCTCTTTTTGCTACATTTTGCACCCTCAATGATGTTGGCATTAGACTCCATGATCTTATATCTAGCCTTCTCGGACTTTCTGTTGTCCTCTTTGATTCTCAATCGAACTCCCAAATCTTCAAGACTCTTCCGTTTCTTCTTGTGTTTCAAATAACTCATGAAGTCCTAACATGATGAGTCAACTTCAAAATGATTATGGCCACTTGAAATGTCTCACATAGTTTCATTCCCTCATCCAATAATTCATGAATGATCAATTATAGTTCACCCAACCGAGACATTACTATCCTTGAATCTACCATTTTATAGTATATTAACCTACTCACGATAAATTTCTTTTGTCTGATATCTTCTGGCTTATATTTTTTCTCAAGGGATTCCAAGAGTTTCTTTACAGATTAGTTCCTTGGTACACATTATATAGGGTATTATCAAAACTACCCAATATGTAGTTCTTGAACAAGAAGTCGCCATGCGACTATGCCTTAACCCGTAGTTGCCAAGCCGCTTCAGTTTCTCCCTCTACAGGACTCGAGGG